>CM074728.1:129958704-130145945 GCA_037306005.1 Rhinophrynus dorsalis
ACCCACATCACTAGACAGAATATGCCCCCTTATCTCTTACACCCGCATCGCTAGCAGAATATGCCCCCTTATCTCTTACACCCACATCACTAGACTGAATATGCCCCTTTATCTCTTACACCCACATCACTAGACAGAATATGCCCCCTTATCTCTTACACCCGCATCGCTAGCAGAATATGCACTGTTATCTCACACTCCTGCATCACTAGTCAGAATATGCCCCTGTTACTCCCGCATCACTAGGTAAAATACACCACTTATCTCGCACTCCTGTGTCGCTAGGCAGAAAATGTCCTGTTATGTTGCACACCTGCATCGCTAGGAAGAATATGCCCCATTATCTCGCACTCCCGCGTCACTAGGAAAGAATATGCCCCATTATCTCACTCTCCCACGTCACTAGGCAGAATATGCCCACGTGTCTTCATATCACAGAATGATGCCTGGGAAGGTAAATCCTGGAGGTTACTGTGCCATTGACACTGTGCTCTCCCCCTGCCTGTCCCCCAGCCAAGTCCACTGAGGTAAATACTGAATGTGCCTGGACATGCACCACCGTACCTGGAAACTCTCCAGCTCTGCCCTGGAGACTCTGGTTTTTAAAGTCGATTCCCATGTCTCCAGGGTCAGAGGCTGATTCTACCCACTTTTACTCCTTCTCACGCTGTTCCTCCCACTTCTTCTTCCCACCTGTTCCTCCCACTTCCCACCCACCTATGCTCCTTCCCATCCTGTTCCTCCCACTTCCTGCCCTCTTCTACTCCTTGCCACCTTGCTTTGCCCACTTCCCATACACTTTGACTCTTTTGCACCCTATTGCACCCACTTCCCACTCTCTTGTCCTACTTTCCATCCTGTTCTGACCACTTTCCACCTACCTCTCTTACTTCTCAACCTATTCTCCCACTTCCCACCCACTTCTACTCCTTTCCGCCCTATTCCTCCCACTTCCCTCCCTCTTCTCCTCCTTTTCACCCTGTTCCTCCCACTTCCACCCACTTCTTCTCCTTCTCACCTTGTTCCTCCCACTTCCCTCCCATTTCTCCTCCTTCCCACCCTGCTCCTCTCACTTCCACCCACTTCTTCTCCTTCTCACTTTGTCCCTTCATTTCTCACCGACTTCTCCTCCTTCCCACCCTGTTCCTCCCACTTCTCTCCCTCTTCTCCTTCTTTGCACCCCATTCTTCCCACTTCCCACCTGCTTCTCCTCCTTCCCACCCTGTTCCTCCCACTTCTCTCCCTCTTCTCCTTCTCACCTTGTTCCTTCCACTTCCCTTCCACCTCTACTCCTTCCCACCCTGTTCCTCTCACTTCCCATCCAATTCTCCTCCTTCCCACCCTGTTCCTTCCACTTCCCACCTGCTTATCTTCCTTCCCACCCTGTTCCTCCCACTTCTCTCACTCTTCTCCTTTTCACCCTGTTCCTCCCACTTCTCTCCCTCTTCTCCTTCTTTGCACCCCATTCTTCCCACTTCCCTCCCACTTCTACTCCTTCCCATCCTGTTTCTCCCACTTCCTTCCCTCTTCTCCTTTTCACCCTGTTCCTCCCACTTTCCACCCTCTTATCCTCGTTCTCACCCTGTTCATCCCACTTCCACCCACTTCTTCTTCTTCTCACCTTGTTCCTCCCACATCCCACCCACTTCTACTCCTTCTCACCATGCTCCTCCCACATCCTGCCCTCTTCTCCTCCTTCCCATCCTGTTCTGCTCACTTCCCACACACATCGCCTCCTTTGGACCCTATTCCTCCCACTTCCCACTCTCTTCTCCTTCCCATCCTGTTCTGCTCACTTCCTGCCCACTTCTCCTTATTCCCACCCTGTTTTTCCCACTTCTCACCTACTTCCCACCCACTTCTTACCCACATCCCACCCACTTTTCACCCACTTCTCAAGTTCCATGTCCATAAACCCACCCTCCCGCTTAAGCCGGGCCCGCTTTATGATGCGAATAGCTTCCTTTACTCACCTCTGGTCACAGCCCGGGAGGCGTCTCCGGGGGGCTGAAGTGGAAGAAGGTCTCAGGTATGCACACAGCTGTCTCTAGGCCTTGTGCTTACAAAACAACAGCAGATATTGATGCAGATTACATCTTTTTGCTGTTTTTTCCTAAGTAATCCGTTTGACAAGTGGATAAAGAAAGTGGACCAATTCTGTGGCAAATCAAGCATACCAAAGACAAGAAATAACAAACATGAAAATTCTTAGTGACTTAAATGGTTCTTGTATCCCTCTGAATGCTAAAGAAGACTCTGATGCAATTCATTGTAGAATTCTCTAGCATTCAAGAGGGTTAAAAATACCCATTAAATCAATGGGAATTTTTCAAGCATCCCATAAGGTGCCATTGGTTTGCCCCTGAGCTTCTGAACTTTTGTATTTGGATCCCAGTGAATAAAAATGAAAGCTCATGTCCCACAGTCATGTCCTGTGTCTCACCAACATCACAGTTTCCTAATTTGTTTTATTCAGACATCATCTATCCCCTGATTACATGCAATAGGTCCTCACTTTGATTATGGAGATCCCCATAAGCACTGGAACCCACCCAGACATTTTTAAGTGCTCAGATCTCTTTTTTCTGGCGATCAACTTAAGCACTGGAACCCACCCAGATGTTATTAAGTGCTCAGATCACTTTGATTCTGGAGTTCACCTTGAGCACTGGAACCCACCCAGACATTATCAAGTGCTCAGATCACTTTGATTATGGTGACCACCTTAAGCACTGGAACCCACCCAGACATTATCAAGTGCTCAGATCACTTTGATTATGGAGATCACCTTAAGCACTGGAACCCACCCAGACATTATTTAGTGCTCAGATAACATTGATTCTGGTGTTCACCTTAAGCACTGGAACCCACCCAGACATTATTAAGTGCTCAGATCACTTTGATTATAATGTTCACCTTAAGCAGTGGAACACACCCAGGCATTATTAAGTGTTCAGATTACTTTTAGTATGACCTTCATCTTGAGCAGTGGAACACACTCAGACATTATTAAGTGCCCAGATCACTTTGATTATGGTGCTCCCCTTAAGCACTGGAACTCACCCAGATGTTAATAAGTGCTCAGATCACTTTGATTATGGAAATCACCTTAACCACTGGAATCCACCCAAATGTTATCAAGTGCTCAGATCACTTTGATTACAGAGATTAACTTAAGCACTGGAACCCACCCAGATGTTATTAAGTGTTCAGATCACTTTGATTATGGAGATCACCTTAAGTACTGGAACCCACCTAGATGTTATTAAGTGCTCAGATTACTTTGATTCTGGAGTTCACCTCGAACACTGGAACCCACGCAGACATTACCAGGTGCTCAGATAATTTTGATTATGGCGATCACCTTAAGCACTGGAACCCACCCAGACATTATTAAGTGCTCAGATCACTTTGATTATGGAGATTACCTTAAGCACTGGAACCCACCCAGATGTTATTAAGTGCTCAGATTACTTTGATTCTGGAGTTCACCTTGAACACTGGAACCCACCCAGACGTTATTAGGTGCTCAGATAACTTTGATTATGGCGATCACCTTAAGCACTGGAACCCACCCAGACATTATTAAGTGCGCAGATCACTTTGATTATGGAGATCACTTTAAGCACTGGAACACACCCAGATGTTATTAACTGCTCAGATCACTTTGACTATGGAGATCACCTTAAGCACTGGAACCCACCCAGACGTTATTAAGTGCTCAGATCATTTTAATTATGGTGCTCACCTTAAGCACTGGAACTCACCCAAATGTTATTAAGTGCTCAGATCACTTTGATTCTGGTGTTCACCTTAAGCACTGGAACTCACCCAGATGTTATTAAGTGTTCAGATCACTTTGATTATGGAGATCACCTTAAGTACTGGAACCCACCTAGATGTTATTAAGTGCTCAGATTACTTTGATTCTGGAGTTCACCTCGAACACTGGAACCCACGCAGACATTATCAGGTGCTCAGATAATTTTGATTATGGCGATCACCTTAAGCACTGGAACCCACCCAGACATTATTAAGTCCTCAGATCACTTTGATTATGGAGATCACCTTAAGCACTGGAACCCACCCAGACGTTATTAAGTGCTCAGATTACTTTGATTCTGGAGTTCACCTTGAACACTGGAACCCACCCAGATGTTATTAGGTGCTCAGATAACTTTGATTATGGCGATCACCTTAAGCACTGGAACCCACCCAGACATTATTAAGTGCGCAGATCACTTTGATTATGGAGATCACTTTAAGCACTGGAACACACCCAGATGTTATTAAGTGCTCAGATCACTTTGACTATGGAGATCACCTTAAGCACTGGAAGCCACCCAGACGTTATTAAGTGCTCAGATCATTTTAATTATGGTGCTCACCTTAAGCACTGGAACTCACCCAAATGTTATTAAGTGCTCAGATAACTTTGATTATGACGTTCTCCTTAAGCAGTGGAACACACCCAGACGTTATTAAGTGCTCAGATCACTTTGACTATGGAGATCACCTTAAGCACTGGAACCCACCCAGACGTTATTAAGTGCTCAGATCACTTTGATTATGACGTTCTCCTTAAAGGGATAGTAATACTTAACATGTAAAAAAATATATGTTGTAGGGTTAATCCCCCTGAGTAAAACAAGGGTACTCCCACTTCTGAAAGGTGTTTCATTAATTTTCAAAGTTGAATTTTTTAGGTGCAATATCACAGTGGCCTGAAATTGTACAGTGGAGCTGTTGCTACACGATCCTATGGACAGCTCTGGTCAATTGACCATAAATCTCCATAGGATGGTGTAGCAACAGTGCACTATACAATTTCAGGCCACTGTGATATAGCACCTAAAAAATTCAACTTTGAAAATGAATAACTTTTGAATGAAACACCTTTCAGCAGTGGGAGTACTCTTGTTTTACTCAGGGCGATAAACTCTACAACATATTTTTTTTACTTTTTAAGTCTTACTATCCCTTTAAGCAGTGGAACACACCCAGACGTTATTAAGCGCTCAGATCACTTTGATTATGGATATCACCTTAAGCACTGGAACCCACCCAGATGTTATTAAGTGCTCAGATCACTTTGATTATGATGTTCACCTTAAGCAGTGGAACACACCCAGACGTTATTAAGTGCTCAGATCATTTTGATTATGGATATCACCTTAAGCACTGGAACCCACCCAAAAGTTATTTAATGCTCAGATAACATTGATTCTGGTGTTCACCTTAAGCACTAGAACCCACCCAGGCATTTTTAAGTGCTCACATGACTTTTATTATGGTGATTACCTTAAGCACTTTATCAAGGGCTCAGATCACTCTGATTATGGCGATCACCTTAAGCGCTGGAACCCACCTAGACATTATTAAGTGCTTAGATCACTTTGCTATCACCTAACGCTGGAACCCACCCAGATGTTAAGTGCTTAGATGTGAAGTGATCAGATCTCTTTGATTATGGCGATCAACTTAAATACTGGAACCCACCCAGACATTATTAAGTGCTCAGATCACTTTGATTATGGTGATCACCTTAAGCACTGGAACCCACCTAGATGTTATTAAGTGCTCAGATCACTTTGATTCTGATGCTCACGTTAAGCACTGGAACCCACCCAGACATTATTAAGTGCTGAGAGCACTTTGATTATGGCGATCACCCTAAGCACTGGAACCTACCCAGACGTTATCAAGTGCTCAGATCACTTTGATTACAGCGATTACCTTAAGCACTGGAACCCACCCAGACGTTATTAAGTGCCCAGATCACTTTGATTCTGGTGTTCACCTTAAGCACTGGAACTCACACAGATGTTATTAAGTGCTCAGATCACTTTGATTATGGAGATCACTTTAAGCACTGGAACCCACCCAGACGTTATTAAGTGCTCAGATCTCTTTGATTCTGGCGATCACCTTAACCATTGGAACCCACCTAAATGTTATCAAGTGCTCAGATCACTTTGATTACAGAGATTACCTTAAGCACTGGAACCCACCCAAATGTTATTAAGTGCTCAGATCATTTTGATTCTGGCGATCACCTTAACCACTGGAACCCACCCAGATGTTATTTACATAGTAAAATATTAAATTAGGTTGAATAAAGACACAAGTCCATCAAGTTCAACCTTCTCTTCATACCCCAGTAACTGAGAATTTTAAAGCTTTCTGGCTACCAATTAAGTAAGTCTTTATCAGACCTTCCTGATCTGCCTTCTGATAAACAGTATAACTCTGTATGTTCCCTTTTGAAAGAAATGTATCTAATCTTCTCTTAAATGTATCCATTGTATCTGCCATAACCACCTCCTTGGGCAATGAATTCCACAATTTAACAGACCTAACTATAAAAAAACCCTTCCTCTGCTGAAGTTTAAACCTCCTTTCCTCTAATCTCAAGGGGTGTCCCCTGGTCACCTGAGCAGGCCTTGGAATAAATAGCTCACCGCAGAGATCCTTGTATTGACCTCTCATATACTTGTACAATGTGATAAGGTCTCCTCTTAGTCGTCTTTTCTCTGGAGGAAATAAACCAAGTTTATCTAGTCATTCCTCATAAGTCAACTCCTCCATTCCCTTAATTAATTTTGTTGCTCTTCACTGTACCCTCTCTAGTTCTAGTATAGCCTTTGTCAGAACCAGTACCCAAAACTGCACTACATACTCAAGGTGAGGTGTTACCAATGATTTGTATAACGGCAAAATAATGTTATCCACTCTTGCTTCAATACCTCTTTTTATGCAAGACAGGACTTTGTTTGCCTTTGCTACTGCTGTTTGACAGTGGTCACTGTTTCCAAGTTTGTAGTTGACAAGGATACAGAGGTCTTTCTCTAGCAACGAGTCACCTAAAATTATTCCATTAGGTTTATAAGTAGCCTTGGGATTATTTCCTCCCAAATGCATGACTTTACAATTCCCCACATTAAACTTCATATTCCATTTGTTTGCGCAATCTGCCATTTTATGTAAATCCCTCTTTAGAGAGAAAATATCCTGTTCTGAATTAATGACATTGAATAATTTAGTGTCATCTGCAAATATTGATAATTTGCTTTCTATATCTATTTCCAGGTCATTTATAAACATGTTAAAAAGCAGCAGACCCAATACTGAACCCTGAGGTACTCCACTCTCCACTTTAACTGTACTGGAGAATTTTCCATTTACAACCACACACTGTTCCCTATCCTTCAACCAGTTTTGTATCCAATTGCAAAGTTCATCTCCTAGCCCCAATTTCCTTATTTTATACCCCATCCTTCAGTGTGGCACTGTATCAAATGCCTTTGCAAAGTCTAGATATACTACATCTACTGCCTTGCCGTTATCAAGGTTGCTGCTTACCTCCTCATAGAAGCTGAAAAGATTAGTTTAGCATGATCTATTCTTCATAAAATGATTCTTGCTAATCTTATGTTTTTGTGTTGTAATCCTTAATATAGTCCCTAATTATCCCTTCTAGCAGTTTTCCCACTACAGAGGTCAAACTCACAGGTCTATAATTTCCAGGTCCTGTTTTAGTTCGCTTCTTAAACAGAGGCACCACATTTGCTCTTCACTAATCCTGTGGCACTGAGCCTGTGGTGAGAGAATCTTTAAAGAGTAAATGTAGGGGTTTTGCTAACACTGCACTAAGTTCCTGAAGGACCCTTGGATGTATACCATCAGGACCCGGTGCTTTGTCGGTCTTAATTTTGTTCAGTCTTCCCATGACATCTTCTGGCGTTAACCCAATATCTATTAATTGTATTGTTTTATTTGTTACTTGCGGAGGCTCTTCTACCATTCCTTGCTCCCTTGTATATACTGATGCAAAGAAAGTGTTTAAAACATCGGCCTTTTCCTTACCCTCACTAATCAACTCACCCATCTCATTTTTGAATGGTCCAGTTCACTCCCTCTTAAATGTTTTGCTATTTATATATTTGAAAAACGTTTTGGGATTAGTCTTGCTTTCCCTTGCAATTCGAGTTTAATTTTCTATTTTTGCTACCCTAATTGCCTTTTTGCAATCTTTGTTGCACTCCCTGTATTTTAAGAAAGATTGTTCAGTTCCTTCAGACTTAAATAATTTGAATGCTTTTTTTTCCTTGCTATTTCCTTCTTTACATGTGCAGTTAACCACATTGGCTGTGACTTACTTCTTTTGCATTTGTTCCCCATTGGTATATACTGTTGGGTACATTTCTACAACCTAAATTTGAATTCTGACCATTTTTCCTCAGTATTTTTGCCTTTATATAAAGTATTCCAGTCTATGTGTTGCATTGAAGCCCTTAACAATTTGAAGTTAGCTTTTACACAAATTAAGTGTTTTGGTTGAACCTATACAGTTTTGCTTCGCCAGACTGATCTCAAATGTAACCATGTTGTGATCACTGTTTCCAAAATGTTCTCTTACCTTAATATTGGATACCATTTCTCCATTATTCATTATCACTGGGTCCAATACATTGTTATTTCTTCTCAGCTCACTTTGATTCTGGTGATCAGCTTAAGCACTGGAACCCACCCAGACATTATCAAGTGCTCAGATCACTTTGATTATGACTATCATCTTAAGCACTGGAACCCACCCAGATGTTATCAAGTGCTCAGATCACTTTGATTATGACTATCATCTTAAGCACCGGAACCCACCCAGACGTTATTAAGTGATCAGATCACTTTGATTATGACTATCATCTTAAGCACTGGAACCCTCCCAGACGTTATCAAGTGCTCAGATCACTTTGATTATGACTATCATCTTAAGCACCGGAACCCACCCAGACGTTATTAAGTGATCAGATCACTTTGATTATGACTATCATCTTAAGCACTGGAACCCACCCAGACGTTATTAAGTGATCAGATCAATTTGTAAGCTCAGTCAGTTCCTCTATTTTCATGGTCTCCTACTGATCTCGATGTTAAAGTCAGAAGAGGTTTTAAACAGAGATGTTGTGCCCAGGCCAAAATAATTACCCTCTCCTGTCTTCCTGCAAATATTTGAAAATTTCTTAATTTAACCCCTTGGATTGTAGAGATCGGTAATGATGATCGTCATCCAACAGGTTAATGGAGGTGCAGCAGCATTGTGCTTTGCCTTTTTGGATGAAATCCAGTTTCCTTTAGAATGGAGCCATTCTTGGTTACACAGTGAAATAAAGACATGGCACGGTCCTGTAAAATTACAATCTAATAAGCAGGCTCCCTGCTAAGAAGCAAAAAAATCTATTACGTATCAGTTAAATACTAGCTGCTTCTAATCCTGGATTATATATCTGACTTTTGTTAAATTAAAACTAATTAAATGCAGAAAAGTGAAGGTCAACAAATACGTGAGTGCAGATTTCATTGCTGATATGTGGAACTGTGTCTGTCTAGCTCTGCTCCTTATGATTCAAGGTAATAAGAAGCAGGACACGTGGGACCTTCTGATGGGTCAGACATGATCACTCAGGATACAGTACAGACAGACAATGACTTTACACAGTGTCTACCAGGACCTTCCCATAGTGATGGTGATTATCGTGAACCGCAACGCACTACCCGGGAAGCTAATCACAGTATCATATAGCAAACCTGCTGCACGGTATGGGACAAAGGAAAATTACACAAATGCCCAATCCTTTAAATGGAGTTTTTATCCCTCATGGCATTGCTCTGCCTTAAACACTTTACTTTAGGAAGCGTATAAGATGTCGCCCATTTAACGTAACCCCTTGGGTGTCAGTGAAGTCTCCAACACATTCTTACTTCAATCCTAAAATAACAAAATTCTCAAAAATTCTCCAATCAGCTGTTATATACTTTCCGGTACTATTCACCTATCAGCTGTTATACACTTTCTGGTACTATTCACCTATCAGCTGTTATGCACTTTCTGGTACTATTCTATCAGCTGTTATACAGTTTCTGGTACTATTCACCTATCAGCTATTATATACTTTGTGGTACTATTCTTCTATCAGCTGTTATACACTTTCTGGTACTATTCACCTATCAGCTGTTATACACTTTCTGGTACTATTCACCTATCAGCTGTTATATACTTTCTGGTACTATTATATACTTTCTGGTACTGGACCTCTATCAGCTGTCATACACTTTCCCGTAACGTTTCTCTATCCTCTCTTATAAGCTACAGGAGATGTCATTTGCCTGCACTGATCTAATTCCAGAGGGGAAAGACGTTCAGCTCACCTACATTAATTACATTCTGAAATAGGCCTATGTGTTTGTATCTGGCTAACATAATAAACACAAGCAAGCCAGCATCATAATAATCACTCACTCACGTTGTCATAGTTAGCAGCCAATAGCTCAATTAAAATAAAGGCATTTATTAGATTTAATTAAAAAATATAATTATAAATCATGGAAGCCTGCCAACTTATTTGAATTCCTTATAATAACAAACATGAAAAATGATAAGATGTATAAAATAATCAAATACCAATATAATACACACAATAAAGGATATGACCTAATTGTAGCACATTGAAAAATAGTGCAAAAATACTAATTAATACTAATTTCCTATGAGTATAACATATATTACTGAATTCAATATTTAATTAAGTAGAAAAAATAAATGGATGCAAATATTTAATCAAGTCAATGTTATCATTAGTAATTGGAAAAATCCAGTGTGAATATCTGTTGCAGCAGTGATGATTAAATACATAGAAAAGAGACAATATTGTGGGACTATTAGTAAAAGACAAATGTGGACAAATTCTGGATCAAGTCAGCTGTACCACAGGGAATTCTGGGGAGACCCCAGAATGACTGTTTTGGGGGACTGAATTTGATGAATCCAGAAGAATCCCCTGTAGTCTATGTTTGATAGATGTGTGTGGGTAGATCAATACAGGGGACCCATGCAATCTTGATAATACAGTGTAGGGCAGCACGGTGGCTCAGTGGTTAGCACTGTTGCCTTGCAGCGCTGGGGTACTGGGTTCAAATCCCACCAAGGACAACATCTGCAATGAGTTTGTATGTTCTCACTGTGTTTGCGTGGGTTTCCTCCGGGTACTCCGGTTTCCTCCCACACTCCAAAAAACATACTGATAGGTGAATTTAGATTGTGAGCCCCAATGGGGACAGGGACCAATATGAGTGTAAAGCACTGCGTAATCTGTGTGCGCTATATAAAGAGTTATTATTATATTGTACTGAGCTGTAAAAGTCTGGGCTTCCTTCAGCTTAGCTGTGGAGGGATGTGCTCATACACATAACTAGGCAAAGTTACTGCACATTTTTTGCTCTTAAAATGCTCAGTATTTTGCTATATAATAACCTCTTAGTAAAGAGATGCGTTAGAGTACAATGGGCATATTTTTGTCACATATAGTGGATTATGCTTCTGAAAGATGGACGGTTATACAGATTGTTGTATAACAATAATAATCTTTATTTTTAATTTTAATCTGAGAAAACGTTGATGCGTTTTTAGCAATTAAGTAGTTAAGGAGTTTATTATGGATTTTAGATATTCCAATGGATGTCTTTGCCTGGTGCCACTATTGTGCTAATGCACTTGTAAGTATCCGCAGTGATTCATGCATTAGATTAGTTAATTACGTTTTTGTTTGTTTTTTTTAAATATACTTTATTATCAGATTGCTCCATATACATCTTAAATACAAAAAAAAGGTACATGTAAATTCGTTCAAATACAGCAGGAGTATGTAGACATTCATAACAAAGAAAAGAACATATGCATATCAACAGGGTATACAGAGTCAACCTGAGGTTTTTAATATTATTTCAACCTTCAATAACCTAAACTCTTAAAATCTAATCGAGCTTAAAGCTCACTATACCCCCCAACCCCAATTCCTCTCTCTCCCGAACCCACAGCACCCCCCCATCCTCCCACCAGCCAGCATCCCCACTAGATCCCGGCATGAACAGGGTTCATTCACAACATCACGCATCAGTTATACATCACAGCCGTCTAAGCAACCAGCACCAGTAAGTTGCACATCATCCGGTGTCACAGCCATATTTGCTCTATTTGTCCACCAAATTACGTTTTTTTAAATTAGTCCAGTCAGGTGAGGATGGAAAGATATTTATATTTGTTGTGAATGGCCGCTTTGTTTCATTTGTCAGGCTTTGTTAGGCTTGAGTGCTTCGAGAAAGCAGCCTTTTGCGCTGTGAAACAAATAAATGTAAAAGCCTGGAAAAAAGTCTCTTATTATTTTTTTATATTTATTCAAGGATTTTTATCAAGATTTGAAACATCCGCCTTGTTTTCTTCATCCAAGTTGGACTGCCCAACGCCCGAGTGGAGACGGGTTTAATACCCCCACATGCTGGATTTTCAGACTGCTCGATACCAACTGTCTGACCACATAGAAATGTGAGTAGGATTCACTGATATGATACTTTGTTGTATTCTTTTAGATAGCGGTATTATTCTGTTTGGTGCTCTCTATTGCTTTATTGGTTGTGCTATTACTTGAATCATATATTTAATGGAGACTGCTCTTGGGACGTTTGACCATGACCTACATTATTGACCTGCACGTCTCTGCAATGACTTTCATAACCCTCTGGCACTCAAGTGGTTAAACTATGGATAGACATGCGGATTCTTTTAAAGGAATGTCTATTTATGGCTCTCTTTTTGATTGTACAGGTTTAATGAAAAGAGGAGGAAAGAAAGAAGAGAGAAGAAAGAAGAAGAAGAGGTAAGAAAGAAGAGAGAAGAAAGAAGAAGAAGTGGGAAGAAAGAAGAGAAGAAAGAAGATGGACAGTAGATGGCCAGGGTGCTGAAGACTGCCATCAGGATTAATGGTGAGTTTTACTTTGCATGGGCTGTGGCTTTGTAACTTTTTCGGCTTAACCTTATGAGTGCCAATGGTGTAAGCATACACATTTGGGTACTTTGTATGTATTGATATAGGACTTTGGGCCCCACATCTATACATCCACTGATGACTCAGTTTTTACTATGTTTTCACATGCAATTCCTGCGTCAGGGGTTAAAATATGAGCTAAGGGATTCTACACCCAAAACAACTCAGTCTAGAATTTCCCGCGTTAATGTGGTTCCTTAGCGCATCTTAGCACCTAACGCAGTCTTCTGAACTTTGTTTAATAGGGCGAAACAGTCTCTACGTTTAGCGGCCGATATACTTCATTTTCTGCCGGCAGTTCTTCATAGAACAGTTCTTTGAATTGCTTACTGTGCCTGAAAAACTGCCATCGGCTGTTCTTTTGACGTTGGACCTTTGTAAATAGATGACATAATGTCCAATCACGCATTTCAGTTGCAGTGGCGTTGCTATAATTCTGCTCCAGCCATTCATTAAGAAAGTGAGAAAATTTATAATAATTTCAGCTATATCTGTATGTACAAGGAGTCAGCAGAAAACAGAAGACAAGTCAATTTAACTGAACTAAAAGAAAAATAAATATATCAGTCACAGGATCAATATCACAGGGATTCTAGTTATATCAAAAGTAAATAATTTAAATGTGTATTCGGTATAAAAATCTGCAAAACAACAAATGCCTCAACAAATACTGATCAATGGAAGACCATTCCTCCTGACGACCGAAAAGTACGAAGTGCCCAGAACCAGTTGTTCCAGACTGTTTGTGGCCCTGTGACCAGCCCTAGATCTCTTTTATGGCTCTTTTGTGCAAACCTGGGGATGTTCCAAAAACGTTTTGAAACTCTCCTTTTCATGTGTGTTTTGGAATTGTAACGGCTGTGAAAATGTAAGTGTACTCTTTTGTGGATTTTGCAATTTGTTATTGTTTGTATTTAAATTTAATAATATAATACTTCTTTATTTTTAATTGGCACTGCAAAATTTCCAGGCACTCTACGTGTACTTTTACCAAAATAGTGAGTCATTTCCCATAAAGCTTGCAATCTGGGGAGGGTCCAGTTTTTACAGTTTTATTCTCTGGGAAATCTAATCTGCTCGATGCTTATTTGTTTTAGATAAAAATAGTGTTTAGTGGAACCTAATATCTAAATATTAGTTGGGGCTATAATTCTTTAAATATTATTTTAACAAAAAATGACTATTAACAGACTGAGAATAGTACCTGCTACTAACATACTGTTATCTTATTGTGTGCTCCTTTCTCCTACCATTTGTCAGTTAGGTGACAGTATCTCAGCTCTGTTGGGACTGGAGCCAGCAGTCTGTATTAAATATCAGGAGACAGGCACTGCAGAAGCAGAACAAAAAAGTGGAACTTTCATCTTAATTCAATTTTGCATATTTGAAACCTGCATTAAAAACTGCCTGTGATGGACACCCATCCTGAGACTAAGTAACTCCTCCAAAACTGTGCTTCCTTAGCCCCGGACAACACTCACAAACTCCACCAGCCAGGAACCAAGATCATAGTTCCATTCACCCAGTCACTTAGGCAAGACTCAGTTTTGGTGAACGGACTCTGGATAAAGCAAGCTTACCCCAAGCACCAGGCAACACCAGTGTAGGGGTATCACAAGAACTGACTTTACTGTAGAACACACATACATACACACATATCCGCATTATCAACACACCTTAGAATGCAAAAGGATACAAGTTACTGCAACCAGCATATGGGAGTATACACAAGGATTACAATGAGGCCGGTGATGAATGGGCACATAATGAAAGAGGCACACTGGAAACAGTGGAAATACACAGGTTATACAATGGGAGCCTCCAGATGGGGGACAAAGGACTGTAAACAACAAAAGTATCACAGTCTCCCTTTGATGCCTAAGCGATCCTGTGCTCTTACCTCTGTATGACTGCTGGCCGACATGGCCTCCAGCCACTTCCTCATTGCCAAGTCATGTTACAGTCTCTGGCACGGACATCTGTTTATGGGCCTATTCTGTTGGGCCTAATTGGGTCCTTCTGCTGCTTTATAAACCTCATTGAGGCTGGCACTTGTTGCCCTTTCGTGGTGTATCTGTGCGTTTCTTCAGTGTTGCTCTCGTTTGACCCTTGCTTGGCTGCCGTGTTTACTCCTGATTGATCCTGTGGCTTTGTCTGACTACCCGATGTGTGTATGACCCTGGCTTGTCCGACTACCCGCTCTGTTTTGACATTGGCTGTGGCTGACTACCTGATTTGGCTCTTGACTGTGTCTTGTCTGACTTACGCTCTGTGCTGTCCTTCACTCCAGTCTGACTTCCACCTGTCTGGGCTAGTTGTGGGCGCACTCCATTGGTGTAGTGCAACTGCTACATCTGTGGTAGAGTTGCTGGTTGCCTCTAGCTCTGTTGTCTCCATCCTGTGCCACTGTATCCGTTGCCTCCTGGGCCTGTTGCGTAACCCTCTGCTCTGTAGCCTACGTACAGTACTGCCTTCACATACTTACCGGTGTTGCGGCTGGCTACGTTCCACACTCTTGCCTCCGCCCTTTGCCTACCTAGTAGGCCGGTTCTGTGACTCTTTCGGAGTACTACTTACTCTCTGTCTTGCTCCTCCAACTACGCCGTGGTAGAGTCACTACTTCAAGACATCTGTCTGCCTGTCTTGTGTCTGGGAGTTTAGCTGTCGCTCCAGTGATCAGGTTTCCTGGAGTTCCAGGTTTCCATTTGCTAGGTATAGAACAAGCCTGGTTCTGCTCCCATCTATCTCTGAGAACCAGTTACAGTTAAGTGTCAATCCTTGGGTAGTGAACTCGGCACCATCCTCACGCCTGTTCCTACTAAGGTTGGGGAAGTGCTTACTCTTGCTTATCTTAATAAACTGGTTAAACTTCACTGTACGTGTGTCGTGTGTATTATTTATTCTGGTGTCCATGACAAAAAGGCATTTCAACGTGATTACATCACACATAATCACCTCAACCGCATAATTAAATGACCACACCAGACAAGTGCATAATAACACAATGTCCTGTTCCTGTGACAGCCCCCTCCCATAGCTGGACAGTCTGTAGGGAGGAGGTTTGCCCCCAGGTCCTCTCCAGGAGGATCATATAGGAGATATTCAGACTTTTATATCTGGGCAAAGTGACACTAAACACTTCCTGGTACAGCACAAAGCTTCATTAGCATATGACATGTCAATGAAATGGCTTCATTAGCATATGACAACTCACTCAAAAGGCTTCATTAGCATATGAAATGTCACTGACTACCTTAATTAGCATGTGAAAATGCCATGTACCACATGGGTATTGCAATTAGCGTACATTAGCACGTAGTAACAAGTGTGAATATCTCTGTAACTGTACACTTGTTTATCTTTTGGTTAACATGACACAAATATGCAAAGTTGAATTAAGGTAAACTGTGACCAGATGGAATAATTTAGAACTATAACATTTGAAATATTGATCACTGTTTTGTACATTGTGTGACATTTGGTAAATCTGGGGAATCAGATTGCAGAGTGGGCTGTTAAGTCCAGCACTCTGGCTTGTTTAAAGAATATTCCATGTGCTAAGGAATGTGCTAAGGAATGTGAATTGACTCCTGCTGTGCTTCACTGACCAGTCAGGGGAGGTTATTAAGGACCAGTTAAAATGTCCCTTTTTCAAGCACTAATTTGTATTCTGATCTTGATAAGAGTGTCTGGAAGTGTATATAAGCAGTGTGTTTTATCAATAAAGGCTGTTCTGTTCTACCCTCCTTAATACAAGTCTTGGCTGTATTTCTGGAGGGGGTTGGGCTGGGGATTCTCACCTTAGCCACTGCAGGAGCAAATTCACTTTCCTCGCCGGTCTCCTGGTGTAGGGCCTCTGGAAACCCCACCTAGGATCCTGCAGCTAAATTCACTAGCTCTGCCAGTCTGCCTGGAGGCAGCATCCATTTGTTCCTGCCTGAATATTCAGGACCTCCAGGAAGCAGCAGGGCTCCAGCCAGCCGGGGAAGAGGGGCAGCAGCAGCGGCGGTTCAGGAACCGACGACCCCAAAAGGGTCCGGTAAATCCTGGTACCGTCACATTTGGTGGCAGTCAGGTGGGATGCCCTCTTCCTAAAGACATTCAAACCACCAACGGGACAATCTCCATCAGGAGATTTGGCTGGAGGCAATTGCAAGCATATGGAGGGGTTCTACAAGCAGCTGAAGCGATCCACGTTAAAAGAGATCCTAACTGCCAGAGGTGGAGATGCAAGTGGACCCAGAAAGACTGATTTGATTGAGGCTTTGATGCAGATGGACCGCCTATCAGTTGAAACCGCAATCACTGCAAGCCTGCAGACCAGCATGGGATCCAGGGAGAGCTCTACAGATCATGAGGATGCCTTCACCCGAGATGTCAAGATCCGGCTTGCTTTTTATGGGCCCAATCCATCTGCTGAGGTGGTGGATAGAGTCATGGCCATGGTGACTCAGGAGAGGACAGCAGAAAGGGAGGAACGTCTGAGGATGGCAGAACTGGAGAGAGGCCCGAAAGACTCTGGATTTCCACAGAGTTGTGGATCCCGAAAGGGAAAACTGCCTCATCAAGCCTTCATGGTGTTTGAGGAGAGAACAGGAGACATAGACGGGTACCTGCAAGATTTTGAGAGGCAATGTGCCCTTTATGAGATTGATCAGAGAGACTGGGTAAAAATTCTGGTGGGCAAATTGACTGGATGTGCAGCCGAGGCATATGGAGCCCTATCTGATGAAGTCAGCCGCGATTATGCTGAGGTGAAAAAGTGCCTGCTTGCCCGGTATGCAGTTACCCCAGAAGCCTACAGGCGAAAGTTCCGGGATACCTGACGGCGGCAACAGGACTCTTATGCGGAATGGGTGTACCGCATGCACCGTGCTTGTGCCAACTGGCTACTGGGCTGCAATGCAAAGACTATGTAGGATTGCCGGCAGCTTTTACTACTGGAGCAATTCTTTCAACATACGCCTCCTGAAGTTCGGGATTGGGTAAGGGACCGTGATCCAGCTACAGTAGGGGAAGCGGCCAAGTTAGCCGACAAATATGTGGAAACCCGATGGAGTGGGCCCTGGCCCTCTCCGGTCCCCCGCACAGGATCAAATGCCACCACTCAAGGGATCCAGGTACCAGGGCCCTGCCCCATTCCCATCACTAGCCGCCAACCCAGTAGAAGGCGCAGGTCTGGCCTGCAGTGCTATAATTGTTTGCAGCTGGGACATGTTCGGAGCAATTGCCCTCAGAGAAGATCCAGGCCTAGACCCCTGCACCAGAGGCCAATACCTCCACCAGTCCCACCCCGGAGTGCACCAAGACAAGCCTACTGTATTGAAAGTTATGTGGAGACTCAAGAGAATGGGCCCTGTCGCTCTCCTGTACAATCCAAAGGAATTACTACAGACATTTGAATGGGCCAGATACCACATCTCAGCTCCATTCCCATCAGTCACAACCAGCCCAGCAGAGGGTGCCGCTATGGACTGCAGTGTGATGATTGTTTGCAGCCTGGGCACGTTCGGAGCAATTACCCTCAGAGACAGTCACAGCCTGGGCTCTTGCCCCAGCAGCCGGTATCTCTACAGGTCCCACCCCAGAGTGCACCAAGACAAGCCTACTGTGGAGGAGACAACCCTGGCACTGAACCTATGAAGTATAATTTATCCATGCCCATGGGAGTGGATTACAATATTGTACCTTTTGGCAGGGACGAAGTGTGGGGACCGATCCACGAGGTGAGCCTGGTCCAAACCGCCAGAACAGATAACCGAGGACACCATGGTCAGACAGTGGTGGTGAATGGGCAGCCAGCCAAGGGGTTGAGAGACACTGGGGCCACAATCACTATGGTACAACCCCACCGGGTCCCCCACAGGCAGAGAACTGGCTGGACAGTGGCTGTACGAGTTGCAGGAGGAGCCATACACCAGATTCCCTTGGGCCGGATCACACTGGATTGGGGTGCTGGTGAAAGAGACTGTGAGGTGGGAGTGATGTCTGGCATCCCAGCTGAGGTACTGTTAGCAAATGATTTGGGGTATCTTACCAGTGCCTTCGCAAGCTCCTTGTCTGTACAACCCCAAAGGTGGATGCATTTTTGAATATGTTTGTAGGAAAAATGGACAGTTGTTACACAGCTGGAGCTTCTCCCTCCACCTGTATCATTCAGTGCAGACCTAGCAGGTATAACAAAAAGGCTGATAGACTATCCTGGCAAGAAGATGACTGAAAGACTTTGTGGACAGTGAAGAGGTGGATCCGTTGGGATCACACCTGGTCTGTCCAAGACTTGGGGGGGAGTAGTGTGACCAGATGGGATAATTTAGAACTATAACATTTGAAATATTGATCACTGTTTTGTACATTGTGTGACATTTGGTAAATCTGGGGAATCAGATTGCAGAGTGGGCTGTTAAGTCCAGCACTCTGGCTTGTTTAAAGAATACTCCATGTGCTAAGGAATGTGCTAAGGAATGTGAATTGACTCCTGCTGTGCTTCACTGACCAGTCAGGGGAGGTTATTATGGACCAGTTAAAATGTCCCTTTTTCAAGCACTAATTTGTATTCTGATCTTGATAAGAGTGTCTGGAAGTGTATATAAGCAGTGTGATTTATCAATAAAGGTTGTTCTGTTCTACCCTCCTTAATACAAGTCTCGGCTGTATTTCTGGAGGGGGTTGGGCTGGGGATTCTCACCTTAGCCACTGCAGGAGCAAATTCACTTTCCTCGCCAGTCTCCTGGTGTAGGGCCTCTGGAAACCCCACCTAGGATCCTGCAGCTAAATTCACTAGCTCTGCCAGTCTGCCTGGAGGCAGCATCCAGTTGTTCCTGCCTGAATATTCAGGACCTCCAGGAAGCAGCAGGGCTCCAGCCAGCCGGGGAAGAGGGGCAGCAGCAGCGGCGGTTCAGGAACCGATGACTGCAAAAGGGTCCGGTAAATCCTGGTACCGTCACATAAACGTACAACTTTAAACCCTACTAACACCTCAATTCAATTCCCCCTGACGAAAAAATAGCCCAAAGGTATTTTTTAGAGCACAACAAGCAATTCAATTATTATTATTTTTATTATTATTATTAATCTTTATTTATATAGCGCCAACAAATTCCGCAGCGCTTTACAGTAGGGAGTAGACATACAGAGGTATTAAATAGTACAATCAAGTGTGGAGAGAGGGCCCCCTGCTCGTGAGAGCTTACAGTCTAGAGGAAGGTAGGTATGACACAGGAGGAGTAAGTGCTATTGGGTGTAAGTGCCTCCTGCCACCTGACCTGCCAGTCAGTGGGTGGGAGTGAGGAGTGCTGTTGAGTGCAGTGGTCAAGGCAAGGGGTGATTCTTAGTGATATTGTTTATGGAGGCAGGTGATAGGCTTCCCTGAATAGGTGAGTTTTCAGGGAGCGTCTGAAGATCTGACGGCTGGGGGAGAGTCTGAATGGGCAGGGGAGGGAATTCCAGAGCTGAGGTGCAGCACAGGAGAAGTCCTGTAGGTGGGAGCGGGAGGATGTGATAAGAGCGGTGGAGAGGAGAAGGTCGTGTGCAGAGCGAAGATGGCAAGAGGGAGTGTATTTGGAGATGAGAGATGAAATGTAGTGTGGTGCGGTGTTAGTGAGGGCTCTATAAGTAAGCACCAGAATTTTTTATTTAATTCTGTATGCTAATGGAAGCCAGTGTAGGGATTGACAGAAGGGTTTGGTGTCAGAGAAGCGATGAGTGAGGTAGATTAGTCTTGCAGCAGAGTTCATTATGGACTGTAGTGGGGTTAGTCGGGTGAGAGGAAGGCCAATTAGTAAAGAGTTACAGTAGTCAAGACAGGACATGATGAGTGTTTGGACTAGAATTTTGGTAGTGACATGTGTGAGGAAGGGTCAGATTTTAGAGATGTTGCGGAGGTGGAGGCGGCATGATTTGGAGAGTGACTGGATGTGAGGAATGAAGGATAGGGTAGAGTCAAATGTGACCCCCAGACAGCGAGCTGTAGGGGTCGGTGTGATGGTAGTGTTGTTGATGGTGAGGGTAATATCTGGGGTAAGGCTGGTTGTGGTGGGAGGGAAGATGATTAGTTCTGTTTTGCCAAGGTTAAGTTTGAGTTGATGGGAGGACATCCAGGAAGACACAGCGGACAGACAGTCAGACACTCGGGACAAGAGGGAAGGGGAGAGGTCAGGAGAGGAAATATATATTTGAGTGTCATCAGCATAGAGATGATGGTGAAAACCAAGGGAGTTGATTAGTTTTGCGAGGGACGAGGTGTAGATTGAGAACAGCAAGGGTCCCAAGACTGATCCTTGAGGCACTCCAACAGACAGTGGGATGGGTGGAGAAGTGGATCCAGAGTAGGAAACGCTGAAGGAGCGGTTGCAGAGATAAGATGAAAACCAGGAGAGTTCAGTGTCACAGATACCTAGGGAGTGGAGGGCATGGAGGAGGAGAGGGTGATCTACAGTGTCAAAGGCGGCTGACAGGTCCAAGAGAATGGAGTAGTGGCCTTTTGACTTGGAGGAGAGCAAGTCATTGGCCACCTTAGTGAGGGTGGTCTCGGTGGAGTGATGAGGGCGGAATCCAGATTGCAAGGCATCAAGCAGGGAGTGGGAGCATAGGAATCTGGTGAGCTGATTATATGCGAGACGCTCAAGGAGCTTGGAGGCAAACGGGAGCAGAGAAATTGGTCAGTAATTTGACAGTGAGTTTGGGTCCAGGGAGGGTTTCTTTAGGATCGGTGTGATGAGTACATGTTTGAAAGAGGATGGGAAGGTGCCGGTTGAGAGAGAGAGGTTGAATACATGAGTAAGGATTGGAGTTAGTAGAGGGGAGAGTTCTTGAGTGAGGCGAGATGGGATTGGGTCGAGAGGGCATGTGGTTGGATTTGAGTGAGTGAGGAGACGGGAAACTTCATCCTCGGTGACGGGTGAGAAGGAGCTTAGTGTGTATGTGGGAGAGGTGACAGGGCTGAGGTGGCTGGGTGGGGGTGGGAGAGATGAAATGTCATCTCTGATAGATTCGATCTTGTCCTTGAAGTTGGTGGCAAGATCTTTGGCAGAGAAGATAGTGGAAGGTGTTTGTGTCGGTGGGTGTAGAAGAGATTTGAAGGTTGCAAAAAGGTGTTTCGGGTTAGAGGAGAGATTACAAATCAGAGAGGAAAAGTATGATTGTTTGACCAGGGAGAGGGCAGAGATATATGAATGGAGTATGAATTTGTAGTGTACAAAGTCGGCTGTGGAGCGCAATTTCCTCCAGTACCTTTCTGCATGGAGCGAGCACCTCTGGAAGTATCGCTATTGTCTTGTGTGCCAGGGTTGTAATGGGGTTGTGCGTGGGTGGCGTGGAGTTGCAGGTGCTGCTGTGTCAAGGGCTGTTGTGAGAGTGCTGTTATACAGAGCAGTAATTTGTTCTGGGCAAGTATTTGTGAGGATGAGGTTAAGAAGAGGTTGCAGCAATGTGGAGAATTGTTGCAGATCAAGAGTATGTAGATTTCTCCGCATGCTCTTGGTCACTGTGGGGGGATGGGTTTGGATGGTATGATGAGGTTACCAGTGAGGAGGTGGTAGTCAGAGAGGAGAGAGGGGAAAGGGGATATTAGAGAAGTTGGAGACTAAGCAGAGGTTAGTGAAGACCAAGTCAAGGGAGTGACCATCACTGTGCGTGGGGGAGCTGGTCCACTGTGATAAGCCAAAGGAGGTTGTTAAGGAGAGTAGTTTGATTGCAGGGGGTGTTATGATTATCTATGGGGATGTTGAAGTCACCCATGATGAGAGTAGGGACCTCAGAGGACATGAAGTGAGGGAGCCAGGAGCTGAAGTGATCAAGGAATTGAGTAGTAGTGCCAGGTGGCCTGTATATGACTGCAACACGCAAGGGGAAGGGAGAGAAGAGACGAAGTGCGTGAACTTCGAATGTAGGTCAGTAGAGAGAGGGAGCAGTGGTGATTGCCTGAAATATGTGGTTAGGGGATAGCAGGATGCCTACTCCACCCCCTTGCCTGTTTCCAGGCCTGGGTGTATGCGTGAATTGAAGGCCTCCATGTGAGAGTGTGGCAGTGGAGGCAGTGTCTGATGATGTGAGCCAAGTTTTGGTGATTGCCAGGAGGTTTAGGGAGTGAGAAATGAATAGTTTGTGAACAGCTGTTAGTTTGTTACACTACACAATTACCTGTGCTATGAAAGAATACCGGCAAAAACCCCATCTCTGGCTATAAATTTATCACCCATTTGACTCTACAGCAACACATCACAAAAGTTCTGAATTTGCAGTTCAGTTCAGTGCTGAGCAGTAACAGCATTAAGGGACCCACTTTAATGGGTGGAAATCTGTACCCAGTTTTTTGGGGGCAAAGTCCTTTAACACATCTTTAACCTGCCGACGCAGGAACTGAAAGAGAAAAAAAGCCTAAGAAAATCCTAAGTGACCAGTGGATGTATTGAGCCCTAAGGCCCATATCAGTACATCCAAAGTACACCCAAAATGTGTCAAATGTTAGTAGAATTAACCCTATGAGTGAAGTGGGGTATGCTTACCCTGCTGGCACTCAATGGGTTAATCAGAATAAGTTTAAAAACAGCACCTGAAAAGAAACACTAGTAATCCTGAAGTCCAGCAGAGTCTTCAGCACCCTGGTCATCTACTGTCCATCTTCTTCTTCTATCTCCTCCCTTCCATTCTAGTATTCTTTATTCCTCTAGCTCTCTCTTTCTCTCTCTTTTTCCATCTTCTGTCTTCTCTTCTTTCTTCTTCTATTCTGTTTTCTTCTTTTCTGTCTTCTCTTCTGTCTTCTCTTCAGTCTTCTTCTCTTCAGTCTTCTTCTCTTCAGTCTTCTTCTCTTCTTTCTTCTTGTCTTCTTCTATTTTGTCTTCTCTTCTTCTCTTCAGTCTTCTTCTCTTCCGTGTTACAGTTACATTCCTGTAAAAAGAAAGAAACACTAAGTTTGTGCCACAAACATAACTCGGACATTTGTGCGTAGTTTAAACAAAGCACGTATGACCAAGTTCAAATAGTTGATTCCACCACAATGAAAAATTAAATTTGCAATAGTTTTTGCATAGCAAAATGTCAGATATGGAGAGAAATATTAGCATTTAAGCAAAACATTATTTCTTGTTTAAAACACCTATATGTGGTCTCCAGCAGGAAGAGGAAAAGGCAGAGCTCCCCTCCCTTAGGTTCCTGACAGGCCGAAGCCTGTTCCACTGTAAGTGAATTTTGAACAGTAATAGGAGTGGCAGTTCTTCGGATCAAGATTATTGTTCATATTGTGTATATTTATTGCTGAGTGTTCTTGTTTTGTTTCTCTGTTATCTTCAATAAACTATCTTTTATTGAAGATAACAAGAGAAACAAAACAAGAACACTCAGCAATAAATAAATCTTGATCCAAAGAACTGGTATGGGAATTCAGGAACTGAAGAAGTCAAGAGTACAGAAGACTACTGGAACAGATGAAACTCCAAGAGAGGGGCCAGAACCCGTATAACACGGATCTAGTCTGAGTACGACACTAGGTATGGTATGGATGGTACCTCAGCCTCAGGTAATAAGCACACTAGATGCAACACTGAACCAACAATAGACCCCAGACCTGAAGACTTGCTTATATGGAACGTAGACCAGCACCACAGTCGTCAATAGTGAGCTCAAGCCTCGGCAGCAATGCCACTCCTATTACTGAACACAGGCCAGCAGTTCAGCAGGTCTATTGGCCAACAAAAGCAATGGACAACCAAGCTCTCAATTATGTCGCTTAGTAGGGAAGCGGCTAGCGGAGTGCGACACTGAGCAGCTTGGTAAACGGAATGAATATGCCCACAGGTAAGGCCAGGATAGCCAGTGACCAAGACCGGAGTAAAAGGCAGAGTCGTAATTATAGGTGCGCAGTGAATCAGAACAAGACAAGTGGAAACGCAAGTCAGGTCAGGTCCACAACCGGGAAGGCACACGCCAACTCCTGGTAATGCTCAGAATGGGAGCGCAGCCAATACCGGGTCTTACACTGAGGAGGGATCATAACCAGTACCATTGATCAAAAACGGAAACTCAACAGAGTAGGGTCATACGCAATCGGGTTCGCAGCCAAATGCCTGGGTCATACACAAACGGGTTCGCAGCCAAAATTGGGTCATACACAAATGGGTTCGCAGCCAAATGCCTGGGTCATACACAAATGGATTCGCAGCCAAAATTGGGTCATACACAAACGGGTCCGCAGCCAAAATCGCGTCATACACAAATGGGTTTGCAGCCAAAGAACTGGGTCATACACAGAATGCTAGTAGAAGAAATAATGGCCGGTAGCAGGTGTTGAGCGAGCTCAGACTACACCAACGCAAGGGCCACTGGGAAACTAGTGAGCCAGGCTAAAGAAGTCAACCGAACTGGAAGCAGCAGGGCGGGGAAACTCTCTGAAGTAGATAAAGAGACTAAAGCAGAAACGAGGTAAGTAAATATTCAAAAGGTCGCGCCATGCTGCTCCAGTACTACATCCCCTCACACGGACATGTACGCCACAGGAACACCATGACAATACGGCCAGGGACCCAGCAGAACGCTCGCAACGGACGAACACCCACAGCAAGCAGGAACTGGGTAGTTCGCCATCAAGAACGCTCCGTTGTAAGTTAGGAACCATGACACCAAATGAACCATGTCCACTTCTGCTTTTTGAAAAATCAAATGAAAATATGTAATATTGTATAATTAATTTTATTTATTTGTTATTTGCTGATATCTAAATTATGCTGTGTAATATTAAGAGAAATTGGACTTTTTTAAGGAAAAATTCAACTTTTTGTTTGTTACAATTTTTTTCCATTAATATTAAAGTATTTAAAATGTAATACATGTATTTTCTTTTGGTTATGATTAGAAAACAAATTTATTAACAAGTTCAGTACTTTGAAATGTATTTTCCTGAGAAGTCTATATTATTATATATATATAAAAGAAGACTTTGTGCCTGGCAAAACACACCCAGGAGCGCCAGTAAAGAGGATCACTGCTCCCATTGGGTGATTCAGTGGGGGGGTGATTTTTGGCCTGCCCCCACTATCCAGTCCACCCACCACTATCTAAGGCTGAAAAAAAAATGGCTGCCACTCACTCCTACACCACAGACACACACACACACACACATGCCCCTCAAACACTGGCAGACACATACATGCACACACGCTGAGCAGCTGAGGATGATGGGAACTATGTTCAAGCTACAGCTGGAAGGCCACTGTCCAGTCTGTATTATGCAGCTTCTTCATTCCTTGTCTGTGAGCCTGCACAGCCCTGCCAATTACTGAGCTGATTCTAAACAATCAGCAGGCAGGATGCTGGGGAACAATGGCAGAGACATGATCAGGCAGTGCAGAGCAGGGCTTCTGCTGAGCTGGTAAGTGGCAGAGACATGGGTGTGACTGTATTTATATATTGCACAAAGAGAGAGAAAGAGAGCAGATTGTTTGTCAGTCTGTCTGTAAGTAGAGGTGCCAGTTCCTGCAATCATCTCCATGCTGTACATAGGTCACTGTATAGCATGTATGACAAACTATTTATATATGGTCTGGCATTGTATAGTATACAGTCTGTGTATAAGGACTGGCACTATACAGTATAGGAGGGACAGTCCCTGTTTGACACCCAAATCCCTCTGCTCCTCAGTTTAGGAGATCACACTGTGTGGTGTATATACAATAGGCTGACCAGACCTCACCTTTAAGTGGGGACACATAGGAAATAGGCATATTTCAGGAGTGCACCAAAATCAAAGCAGCCCTGCAGTATGCATTTTTCATATGCATCCCTGGTTAAAGGTGAGGTTTGGTCACCCTAATATACAAGTGTATCAGATTGCTCCACATCAGAAAAACCCACAGTAATGTGGGTATAAACGTCTGTATATATTATTTAAATTAGTCTGTGTAAAAAAATACTTTCATCTTCTAAATCATTCACTTACAGAAAGGGTAACTTAACCATTTCAATGCCAGAGGAGATGCAATGCATTGCTTACCCCCTGGCACTCAAAGGGTTAAAACGTCTCTACAATGGTCTGGCACTGTATAGCAGTGGTTCTCAACCTGTGCTCTCAGTGGCTATTAATAGGCCAGGATTTTAGAATTTCCTTTTAAGATCACAGGTGAGTTAATCAATACAACTGAGCCTCTGATCAACACACTTGTGTTCTAGCAGTGAAATTCCTAAGTCCTGGCCTGTTAGTGGCCACTGAGGGCATGGGCTGAGAACCTCTGCTGTATAGTATACAGTCTGCATGTGTCTGTGTATAAGGACTGGCACTATACAGTATAGGAGGGACAGTCCCTGTTTGACACCCAAATCCCTCTGCTCCTCTATTTAGGAGATCACACTGTGTGGTGTGTATACCAGTGTATCAGATTGCTCCACATCAATAAAACTCACAGTAATGTGGGTATAAACTTCTGTATATATCTTATAAATTAGTCTGTGTAAAAAATACTTTCATCTTCTTCTAAATCATTCACTTACAGAAAGTGTAACTTAACCATGTCAATGCCAGAGGGGTTTGCAATGCATTGCTTATCCCCTGGCACTCAAAGGGTTAAACATTCTCTAAAATACACCACCAGCCAAGCCCCCAGTAATACCACCTAAAACACAAGTGTCCCTTAGGCCAATTGAAATGTTGGGAGGTATGTTACTTACACTGCTCACACTGTATGTATGTATGTATGTTCTGCTTTGCATCTGTGTGTCACTGTTTGTGTATGTCAGTGCATGTGTGTGTGTGTGTATGTTAGGGTTGCCACCTTTTCTTCAAAAAAATACCGGCCAAGGCATTCCCTCCATAGACTTAACATTGGAAAGAAGCCAATTTTTTTACCGGCCTGCCTGTAAAATACCGGCTGGGTGGCAACCCTAGTGTATGTATGTGTGTTGCATGCTTCTCTATCACTGTGTGTCCCCCTGTATATGTGTGTGTTTGCACATGTGTCTGTGTACCACTGTGTGTACCTTTCTGACACGTACACCCTACGCTATATTTCACTATCATAACATTTATTAAAAAAAAAAAATCACATTTCCTGCATAACATGACGGGCAACGCCGTCCCAAACTGCTAGTATATATGTATATATATATATATATATATATATATATATATATAGTTTATTTAATTGTATATTCAGATATAACACTCATGTGATTGCGGTAATGCTGGTCGGTGAACTCGTTCAGTGTGTTACAGTCCTGTCTACCATCTAAGAGACTAATACAATGAAGCCTGGCTATTTAGTTTTCACACTAAATTAATCAATTAATTTTCAAAAGCTTCATGAACATCATTTATTTTCCCAGGAATGACACCTACTAGGAGCAATTCTATATCATCCAGTGGCTAATGTACTAAAAGGCCACTTCCCAGGCCATAGCGTGTGTTAGTACAGTGTTACATGATGAGTGTAATAGGAAAGGACCTGCCCTTTAATCTTAGATCTCTATTGTCACAGGACACGTTACTAAATACTGTAATAAATGGTTGTAATTTAGCCTACAGAGTTAGATTTCTTTCAGGTTATACTAAAATATCAAATTAATGCTTATTAGCATAGGGCCACAACCTGTTTTAAATAGACCTCTGTGTAAAACTTTCCTCAGGTAAATGAATATTTTCATCTCTTGATTTACAATAAAATGGAAACGTAAGCAAGAAGAGACACGTGTCACTGACACACAAAGTCCTCCTCTCTGATTGGCTGCATTTCCTAACAGGACCATCATTTCCCCACTCACCAATGAGAGTGCAGCACTGTCTGTGCATCAGGCTTCTTTAGATCTGTAGTCTTTTATAGTTACTAAAGTTTAAGGAATCTAGAGTTGGGTGAGGTAGAAGGGTTTTCGTTTTACAGTCTTGCCTGGTTTTTATCAAAGAAACAATGAGTTAGAATTCAAATCTACACTTCTATATAATAATTCACTGGGATGTTTGTCATGATGCAGTCATACGCAGTGCCCACGTTCAGGCAGTCTCTACTGCGAGTGATTGCATGGCATGAGTGAGGCGACGCAAGACTGTATCGCGTGGAGCAGTGAGGTAGCGGCCTCTTAACCTTTTGACTGGCTCTCAAAGGGTTAATGTTACCCGAAACTTGGCCCGTGTACACCGGCTTTTGCACTAGTGTATATATAAACACATGTAACACACTGGCACACACACACATGCAAAATACACTGACACACACCACACTGAGACACACACATATTACAATGACAGGCATACACAATATACATACAAAAAATACAGTAACACACAAAAATACACTGACACACACACACTCAATACACTAACAAACACACAATACACGGATACACATACAATACACTCATACACACAAGCACAGAACGCCCTGATACACACACGATACACTGATACACACAAACACACAATATACTGACACACACAATACACTGACAGACATACATGCAAAATACTCAATACACTGACGTGCACTCAGTACACTGACAGACACACACACACACATACACACACACAAAATACTCAGTACAAAGACATGCACACAATACACTGACACACACACAATACACTTACAGACACACACACACAATACACCGATACACACATACACACAATAAAAAATACACTGACACACCCACAATACACTGACACACACACAATACACTTACAGACACACACACACAATACACTGATACACACATACACACAATAAAGAATACACTGACACATCCACAATACACTGACACAAACACAGCACACTGACATGCACACAATACACTGACACGCACACAATACACTGACACGCACCCCTCCAGCAGTATACACAGTAAGTAGTAGTCAACCCCGTAGAGCTGTTCCCCCACCTACATGTGGTTGATGTTGTTTTAGTGATTCAGGATACAACGTATCCCACTGGTTTCCACAGAAGGTGAACGCACCCCTATATTACATGGACCCATGAACATTTCTCCCTCTGTATTTTCCCATGGTGTGATTTAGAGTCTCAACTTGATTTCTCAAAGTGCTTTTGTTTGCCTGGTGTTTGTGGATCATTATTTCATGATGACCACCAATAAACCATCATGCACACTTGGAGACAAAAGTCTAATCAAACATAAACCTTAAGAACAGAGCATTAACAGCAGAACATTCTATAGGAATACCGTCTGCACTTATCTTTATGCAGCATCTGTCTTTCTAAAAGTCTTTGTTCAATTTAGCGATTTCCATAACAAGTTTGTGGTCTGAGGAATAGATCTGCTGGAGATTTATGCAGTGAGAGGAACAGAAAGCATAAAAAATATGTTGAAACAGCTTGGGATGTTGTGTTTACATAAATGTTTCCATTACTTATCTCAATAAAAATGGTAATTAATTCAGATACCCTGTTGAAATAGTTTCTTATGTTTCATGAAGTCCCCTTAGATGTGGGAATGTGTTACACAGATTAGTATACCAAGTATAATAATAATATCCTTTGGGTTCTAACTAGAAAAATATCATTTAATTTCACTTTACTGCTCATTTTGCTTCCCATATCGGTCTGGATGATGCAATGTATCCCTAGTTGTATCTTACACATTCCTACTGATGTTTATGGGGAATTATGGAAATAAAATATTACTAACATGTCGGCCTATGTTCATAGTCTTTCCAGTTTGATGAAGCAATTCTTTCAGAACTGTTGCCCAAAACTTTAGTCCGTACTTCAGGTGAGGGCCTACTATCTACACCCATTTTTATATACCATGAAGTCAATCTTATTTCATTCAATGAAGAAAAAATAAAAAGAACAGGGGGCCCAATACTGCCCTATAACATTATATATAGAAAGAAGTTGAAATGATAATTACACTGACATTTGGCTGTGTAATAAACATACAGCTGTACCGGAATACAGAGCAATGCCTACCGTCTCTGTTCAGTTTGATAGAAATACAGTCACTTTTCAGTCCAGGAACAAAAATCTCCAAAAACTGCAACCTTAATCTTCATCCAAGATATTTTAATATTGAATTAAAAGCAATTTCAGTATACCACTGACTACTGCTACGTGTTCCACGCTGTTTCCTCAGGCTTGTGGTAACAAAACAAAATGGGATCAAGGTTGCCGTTTTTGGAGATTTTTGGACTGAACAGTGACTGTATTTATATCAAACAGAGACGGTAGGCATTGCTCTGTATTCCGGTACAGCTGTATGTTTATTACACAGCCGTTCTGAAATGTGAGTGTAATTGTCACTTCAGTTTCACTCTATATATAGTGTGATAGGGCAGTATTGAAAGAAGTGCCTTCTTTCTTTGTTTTTCTATTATCACGGTGCCCGTGATCTTTTTCTGTCACTCTCACTTGTGCCGCACTCCTATTGGTTGAGCCTGTTTGGCCCGCCCCTGGTGACCTTTTTATACCTGGCCATTGACACCTGTCAGGTGCCCTTTCTTGGTGTTCCTGAACCAGTATTGCTGTGCTGTGTTCCTGATTCAGGTGTACCGATTTGGCTTGCTTAGACTTCGTTCCAGGGTTCCTGCTCCGTGATTTGACTCAGCCTGGCTGACGTTCCTGCTCGTGACCTGATCTGGCTTGTCTGAGAACCCTGCTACGTGATTCGACCCGGCCTGGATAACGTTCCTGTTGCGTGACCTGCACCGGTTTCACCAACCCAGACTACGGTTGAGCTTCCTGCTGTCGCCGAGGCGACATTCTGACTTCCTACAGTGAACTGTACTCCTGCTACTGCAGCTGTTAACCTGTGCAGTGCTGAACTCTTGCCTACCGAGCCGTTACCGTGCAGAGCTGTACTCCTCCTACTGAACCGTTAACCCGTGCAGAGCGGTACTCCTCCTACTGAGCCATTAACCCATGCAGAGCTTATTCCTGCTTACTGAGCCGTTCCCCGTGCAGAGCTGTGCCTCCGAGCCTCCAGTATGGTACAGAGCGTTGCTACTCTTGCTGAAGCAGTTCATTTCCAGACACTATTACTGCTGAGCCTGTTCAGTATAGCCTTGTGAGGTGATGGTTCATATCACTCCTTGCAGTATAGTTGGTTTATGTTACCACTCCCAGTGTAGGCGCTAGGGCTTTAACTGCTACTGTGCTAGTCTCTGTTATTATGCCCGTGGGGCTATTGACTCAAGCTCTTGCAATCCAGTTGCTTCCATTATCACGCCCATGGGGGCTATTGGCTCAAGCTCTTGCAATCCGGTTGTCTCCGTTATCACGCCCGTGGGGACTATTGGCTCAAGCTCTTGCAATCCGGTTGCTTCCGTTATTACGCACGTGGGGGCTACTGGCTCAAGTTTCAGCAGGCTCTGGGTTGCAGGTTCCTTTTGCTGAACAGTTATATCTGTTTTATGAACTTTAGGTGTTGAGCTTACTCCACCATTCACTGCCTATTTCCACCCTGGGCGTGCCAAACACCACAACTGAGACGGACTGATTACTGTGTTAACCCTTGTATCTCTGTTCTCAGTATCTGTTATGTGCCTGAGCTATTAAGTTATTATCTGTATATTGGTCCTATTTTTGCCTCCTTGTATTACTCAGTACTGCCTACAGAGGGCGATCCTTTTATTTATTTTTTTTGTTTAATAAAACTGTGCTTTTATTTCACCAACTGGTCTGAGTGTCTTGAAAACCGTGACATCTATACTATCCTCATTACTGTAAAATGATATATAAAACTCTTATAATACACTTGTCTTTCAAAACTATGTTTTTTCAAGTTACAAAACTGTACAATGTGGATGAATACAGATATTGCAGAATTATTTCACTTATCTGTAGCCTCCTCTCTTATTAGGACACAAAGTTGTCTTGGAGTAATTACTTTTTACTTCTCTATGTGGCGTTGGAAGTCTCATTGTCTCCGCTCTATTTCTCGATAGATATTGCCTAGACCCAGGGTCACGGGTGCAGCGTCTAATGATTTACTTTGTGCCCTATCAGCTGAAGGAGAAGATGACACACTGGTGACCTCTGCCTTGGATTATGACCTTGTGACAAGAATAATTTCAAGGCAGTACAATTTTCTCTTATCCTCTTCCTATACAGCCCAGTATAATAGGTGTGTTTTTAATGAATAAAGCTACCTACAGGCTAATTTAACTCTTCTTCTACCTAAACGTCCCTCCTGTTACAGTGTTTGGTATGTAAACCAAACCCCCAGACAGAATCCAGCTCACACTATATAAAATTCCAATCATCACTTACTGCAATCACGTCTCCCTAACGGACATGTGAGATCCCATATTTCATATGTAAATACGTGAGCGCATGGGAGAGTGTAATCAGTCTGCATCTAGACACACATAACCTCACCTCTAAACCATAATAACGCAATATAACTAACAGAAGGGAACTCATAATAACTTTATAGAACTGATGAAAGGAGAACTGCAAATTTCAGGAAATATAAACCTAATTTCTGAAAATAAAACCTTTACTTTATATTAACTAAATAGGTCATGAAAATGATAATGTTTTCTAACTTCTACACACTTCTTTAGATGTTATTAGTTGTCAGATAGCTCTCCAGCATCAAAGCGGTTAAACTGCAGGCCAGGTTCACTTCTGTGTGGTGTAACATGACACACTGGGCCGGATTTATCGAGCGGATGCACCACAGGGAGCACATGGACATCGTCACTGAGTGGTAAATGGAAATGATAACCTCTTACATGCCAGACTGGTCTAGGATGAATTGCTAAATTATAGTCATATTTAACCTTTTGAGTGCCATAGGTGTAAGCAATAAATTACCCACAATGCATTGCCCCACCCCTGTGGCATTCATAGGGTTAAATCAATGAGAATTAGGGGAATTTCCTGCAGAACTTCACCCCCGTAGCTTGGTAAATAAGGGCCATAGAAAATGGATTTTGTAGCTGTGTAATTATGGTCAGTGTTATCACCCCATGCAGTGGAATCCCGCCCCACGTGGGACCACTCAGGTGCGTCAGAGAATCCCACCGAAGCAACGCCATATTGTACAGAACGTCTCCATAGCAGGTTTCCTACTGAAGCAATAAAGAGAACATGTCGTGTCGTGTCGTGTCATGTGATCTGTGTCTGTAGGGACCTGTGTTCTTAATAATAATTAGCAGCCACAATAAATCCCCCTTAATATCACACGTGATTCATGTTGAGACTTTATAGAATTCCACAACATGGTAATCAGCACGAAAGCACCTGACGTCCTGGAATGAGATCTTCCTAGAAAAGACACTGTAGTGAGCTGAACAATACTCCACCCAAGACATTTTGAACAAGTCTGATTATTTGCTTTCATGTCCGACCTTTTATATAATCCATGAAATTTTAAAGGGATAGTAATACTTAAAATGTAAAAAAATATATGTTGTAGGGTTTATCCCCCTGAGTAAAACAAAAGCACTCCCACTGCTGAAAGGTGTTTCATTCAAAAGTTATTAATTTTCAAAGTTGAATTTTTTAGGTGTAATATCACAGTGGCCTGAAATTGTACAGTAGCGCTGTTGCTACACGATCCTATGGACAGCTCTGGTCCGGGGACCATAAATCTCCACAGGCTGGTGTAGCAACAGCGCTACTGTACAATTTCAGGCCACTGTGATATTGCACCTAAAAAATTCAACTTTGAAAATTAATAACTTTTGAATGAAACACCTTTCAGCAGTGGGAGTACTCTTGTTTTATTCAGGGGGATAAACCCTACAACATATATTTTTTTACATTTTAAGTATTACTATCCCTTTAATGGAAAAAATGTGATAGTAACAGTTCTGCCCTTATGTGACACTGCCACCTGGTGTCCAGACAGAGTTCCTGTTACAGTCTGTGGAAAAGGAGATCCTTGTATTACGGTTCTCCATAGTATGTGATAGTAATTAGCCCCACTCTTTTGTGACAGTTTGATCAGTAATAACTTTTAAAGGAAGCATTTACCTGCATTGTGAATACCTGATCCATTAAGTAAAATATTTAACAAAATGCATATTTTGTAGAATAAAAGTGACTTTTTTGTTAAATAGACCATATAAAGTGTATTTTATATTCTTATTACAATGGTCCAGCAAAGGCCCGGGTGGCAGGCAAAAGGAGAACCTGTGTCCTGTGGGAATTAGACTGTAAACAGAAGGATAATGGTCCTTCTACAGATTCACTTACTCACAGATGCTCTTTGGGGAAATGAAGCGTGAAGAGACATATGTTTCCTTTGCTTTAGGTAAACACTCTTCTCTGAAATGCAGGAAAATTAGGAATTTTGAAGCGAACAAGTAAATAAAAGGAATGGCAGAGAAGATGGAGGATGGGCAGACGTCAGATCCAGCCTCTGCTTTCAATTATTCTTCTAACTTTGTGACACAAACGTCTCCGTGTTCATTTGTAAAGGACAAAGTGGGGTTCATTTCACTTTCCTATCAGAATAATGAAGTTGTTTATAAAGGGGCTCATCTGCTAAAATACACAGCATGTTGTTTTCTTATTAGAGGGGTAACCAGTTGGAAGCACTTAAAGTGAGACTGGATGAAATGAGTAGAGTGCTAGTGGATGTCTACACTGGATTGCCCCCAGGTGGGAAGACCCAGCCCACTCCATGTAACCTTCTCCAGGTGGGAAGACCCAGCCCACTCCCTGTAACCTTCACCTGGTAGGAAGACCCAGCCCATTCCATGTAAACTTCACCAGGTGGGAAGATCCAGCCCACTCCCTGTAACCTTCACCAGGTGGGAAGACCCAGCCCACTCCATGTAACCTTCTCCAGGTGGGAAGATCCAGCCACTCCCTGTAACCTTCACCAGGTGGAAAGACCCAGCCCACTCCATGTAACCTTCTCCAGGTGGGAAGATCCAGCCCACTCCCTGTAACCTTCACCAGGTGGGAAGACCCAGCCCATTCCATGTAAACTTCACCAGGTGGAAAGACCCAGCCCACTCCATGTAACCTTCACCAGGTAGGAAGACCCAGCCCACTCCCTGTAACCTTCACCAGGTGGGAAGACCCAGCCCACTCCATGTAACCTTCACCAGGTGGGAAGACCCAGCCCACTCCATGTAACCTTCACCAGGTGGGAAGACTCAGCCCACTCCATGTAACCTTCACCAGCAGGGAAGACTCAGCCCACTCCATGTAACCTTCACCAGGTGGGAAGACTCAGCCCACTCCATGTAACCTTCACCAGCAGGGAAGACCCAGCCCATTACATGTAACCTTCACCAGGTGGGAAGACCCAGCCCACTCCATGTAACCTTCACCAGGTGGGAAAACCCAGCTCACTCCCTCTAACCTTCACCAGGTGGGAAGACCCAGCTCACTCCATGTAACCTTCACCAGGTGGGAAGACTCAGCCCACTCCATGTAACCTTCACCAGGTGGGAAGACTCAGCCCACTCCATGTAACCTTCACCAGCAGGGAAGACCCAGCCCATTACATGTAACCTTCACCAGGTGGGAAGACCCAGCCCACTCCATGTAACCTTCACCAGGTGGGAAGACTCAGCCCACTCCATGTAACCTTCACCAGCAGGGAAGACCCAGCCCATTACATGTAACCTTCACCAGGTGGGAAGACCCAGCCCACTCCATGTAACCTTCACCAGGTGGGAAAACCCAGCTCACTCCCTCTAACATTCACCAGGTGGGAAAACCCAGCCCACTCCATGTAACCTTCACCAATTAGGAATCCCAGCCCACTCCATGTAACCTTCTCCAGGTGGGAAGACCCAGCCCACTCCATGTAACCTTCTCCAGGTGGGAAGACCCAGCCCACTCCATGTAACCTTCTCCAGGTGGGAAGACCCAGCCCACTCCGTGTAACCTTCACCAGGTGGGAAGACCCAGCCCACTCCGTGTAACCTTCACCAGGTGGGAAGACCCAGCCCGCTCCAAGTAACCTTCACCAGGTGGGAAGACCCAGCCCACTCCGTGTAACCTTCACCAGGTGGGAAGACCCAGCCCACTCCATGTAACCTTCACCAGGTGGGAAGACCCAGCAGGTATTTGGGTGGGGGGCATGAGAGAAGTGTAAGGATCAGGGACATCTTGGAGATGGATCCCACTAAGAAGAATGTCAAAGAGATGGATCAGTCCATCACTCACAATCCACCTTACATAAATAACCATTGACAGTGTCCCTAGATTATAACAAGGGGAATGCAGAGCTGTTTACATTTTGAATCTGGTCTGCTTGTAGTGAGGGAGTCTTCTTCTGGGGAGAGGGATAATAATTGAAATAATAGGTTTATCTCAGATCAATGGGAAGGTCCCACTTCAGGAAAATCCTCCATTAGATCCTCAGATCCCCATCTGGACAGAATCTCTGAATCATAAGGAAACATTGGCTGCTGGTTGGAGACCTCAATAGAATTCAAAATGTGTAAAGTGTCATTATAACCTGTTCCATGTAGTGCAGTTGGTTTGCCCCAGAATTGCTCCAATGCTTCTTTAAAGGGATAGTAATGTTTCACAGTAAAAGCAGCTCCAATTAATCTTCATAGTATTTGGGCAATGGAAAGTGTGATTTCAATACTGTCAGATTTGTAGTTCAAGAGTAATTGAATGATAAAGTATCTCCCTCCCGCCCCTTTTACTGATGTAACACTGCTCACCTCAGATGTGGAATATGGTCTCTTGACCGGACAGGTCACAGCAAGGGACAATCTTCTTACTGTGATCATAAGGAAAACCCTGCCCCCCTTGACAGGTTTTTCAGTTTTTTCCTTACGCTCACTGAAGATTGTCCCTCTCTGAGATCCATCCAGACAGTCTTGATGTGAATTGTACTCCAACACCTCCTGACATGCCTCCATTGATGTGAATTGTACCCTAACACCTCCTGACATACCCCCTATTGATGTGAATTGTACTACAACACCTACTGACATGCCCCCATTGATGTGAATTGTACCCTAACACCTCCTGACATAGCCCCTATTGATGTGAATTCCACCCTAACACCTCCTGACATACCCCCTATTGATGTGAATTGTACCCTAACACCTCCTGACATACCCCCTATTGATGTGAATTCCACCCTAACACCTCCTGACATACCCCCTATTGATGTGAATTCCACCCTAACACCTCCTGACATACCCCCTATTGATGTGAATTGTACCCTAACACCTCCTGACATACCTCCATCGATGTGAATTGTATCTTAACACCTCCTGACATACCCCCTATTCATGTGAATTCCACCCTAACGCCTCCTGACATGTCCTCCTGTGGACATGAATTCCACTCTGACACCTCCTGACATGCCCTCCTCTTGACACAATTCCCATGATCCTCGTCTCTCTGTGGTGACAGTAGAGATGATACTGAATCATCATTATGTGAATAACGTATTTTGCATTTCATTACATTCCTCTTAATAGCCCACATTGCAGAATTTTGTTTCAGGTGAACTAGTGTTGGTGTTTGCACTATTATAGTGTGAAAAGATCAACCAGTAAAGCAATACACTGCTGTTGTCATCTCACTATTACATGCACGCTCCTCACTATTACATGCACGCTCCTCACTATTACATGCACTCTCCTCACTATTACATACATTATCCTCACTATTACATGCACTATCCTCACTATTACATAAACTTTACTCACTATTACATACACTGTCCTCACTATTACATGCACTAGACTCACTATTACATACACTCACCTCACCACTACATACACTCAACTCACTATTACATACACTATCCTCACTATTACATGCACTATCCTCACTATTACATACACTATCCTCACTATTACATGCATTTACTTCACTATTACATACACTCACCTCACCACTACATACACTCAACTCACTATTACATGCACTCTCCTCACTATTACATACACTATCCTCACTATTACAAACACTGTCCTCACTATTACATGCAATCTCCTCACTATTACATGCACTCTCCTCACTATTACATGCACTATCCTCACTATTACATACACTCTCCTCACTGTTACATACACTCAACTCACTATTACATACACTCAACTCACTATTACATGCACTATCCTCACTATTACATGCACTATCCTCACTATTACAAACACTATCATCACTATTACATACACTATCCTCACTATTACATGCACTATCCTCACTATTACAAACACTATCATCACTATTACATACACTATCCTCACTATTACATGCACTATCCTCACTATTACAAACACTATCATCACTATTACATACACTATCCTCGCTATTACATACACACTCCTCACTATTACATACACACTCCTCGCTATTACATACACACTCCTCACTATTACATACACTCTTCTCACTATTACATACACTATCCTCACTATTACATGCACACTCCTCACTATTACATGCACTATCCTCACTATTACATGCACACTCCTCACTATTACATGCACACTCCTCACTATTACATGCACTGTCCTCACTATTACATACACTGTCCTCACTATTACATGCACACTCCTCACTATTACATGCACACTCCTCACTATTACATACACTGTCCTCACTATTACATGCACTCACTATTACATACACTATCCTCACTATTACATGCACACTCCTCACTATTACATGCACTGTCCTCACTATTACATGCACACTCCTCACTATTACATGCACACTCCTCACTATTACATACACTGTCCTCACTATTACATGCACACTCCTCACTATTACATACACTATCCTCACTATTACATGCACACTCCTCACTATTACATACACACTCCTCACTATTACATGCACACTCCTCACTATTACATACACTATCCTCACTATTACATACACTGTCCTCACTATTACATGCACTCACTATTACATACACTATCCTCACTATTACATGCACACTCCTCACTATTACATGCATTCACCTCACTATTACATACACTCACTATTACATACACTCACTATTACTTGCACAATCCTCACTATTACTTGCACTCTCATCCTTGCTCATCGTACACATGCTCTCTTATTGCACTCTCCTGTGTGCTGTCTATTGCTCTGTTGCACACTATCTTGTATGCTTTGTCTTACTGTCTCCTGAGTGCACGTTCTCTCTCATTTTCATGTAGTCTATCCTGATGTGCGCTCTTTTACTGCCTCTTTCTGTTGTCTCTTTCTATATGTCCTTGTCTCTCAGTGTCTGTTTCTCTTTGTCGGTCTCTCTGTCTCCTTCTGCGTCTCTCTCTTTCTGTCGTAGTCTGAAGATATTTCTAATTGAAATGCAAAAGATGAAGAGTCACATGTTGCCTACTCCTCGTTGGGTCTGTGTAGATAGAACTGCAGGTGTGTAACAATCTGGGGCCTCTGGGATATTGATACAGCTGGAGAGTCACACGTTGCCTACTCCTCGTTGGGTCTGTGTAGATAGAACTGCAGGTGTATAACAATCTGGGACATCTGGGATGTTGATACAGCTGGAGAGTCACACGTTGCCTACTCCTCGTTGGGTCTGTGTAGATAGAACTGCAGGTGTGTAACAATCTGGGACATCTGGGATGTTGATACAGCTGGAGAGTCACACGTTGCCTACTCCTCGTTGGGTCTGTGTAGATAGAACTGCAGGTGTGTAACAATCTGGGGCCTCTGGGATGTTGATACAGCTGGATAGTCACACGTTGCCTACTCCTCGTTGGGTCTGTGTAGATAGAACTGCAGGTGTGTAACAATCTGGGGCCTCTGGGATGTTGATACAGCTGGAGAGTCACATGTTGCCTACTCCTCGTTGGGTCTGTGTAGATAGAACTGCAGGTGTATAACAATCTGGGACATCTGGGATGTTGATACAGCTGGAGAGTCACACGTTGCCTACTCCTCGTTGGGTCTGTGTAGATAGAACTGCAGGTGTGTAACAATCTGGGGCCTCTGGGATGTTGATACAGCTGGATAGTCACACGTTGCCTACTCCTCGATGGGTCTGTGTAGATAGAACTGCAGGTGTGTAACAATCTGGGGCCTCTGGGATATTGATACAGCTGGAGAGTCACACGTTGCCTACTCCTCGTTGGGTCTGTGTAGATAGAACTGCAGGTGTGTAACAATCTGGGACATCTGGGATGTTGATACAGCTGGAGAGTCACACGTTGCCTACTCCTCGTTGGGTCTGTGTAGATAGAACTGCAGGTGTGTAACAATCTGGGGCCTCTGGGATGTTGATACAGCTGGATAGTCACACGTTGCCTACTCCTCGTTGGGTCTGTGTAGATAGAACTGCAGGTGTGTAACAATCTGGGGCCTCTGGGATGTTGATACAGCTGGATAGTCACACGTTGCCTACTCCTCGTTGGGTCTGTGTAGATAGAACTGCAGGTGTGTAACAATCTGGGGCCTCTGGGATGTTGATACAGCTGGAGAGTCACATGTTGCCTACTCCTCGTTGGGTCTGTGTAGATAGAACTGCAGGTGTGTAACAATCTGGGACATCTGGGATATTGATACAGCTGGAGAGTCACATGTTGCCTACTCGTCGATGGTTTTGTGTAATTAGAACTGCAGATGTATAACAATCTGGGACATCTGGGATGTTGATACAGCTGGAGAGTCACACGTTGCCTACTCCTCGTTGGGTCTGTGTAGATAGAACTGCAGGTGTGTAACAATCTGGGGCCTCTGGGATATTGATACAGCTGGAGAGTCACATGTTGCCTACTCCTCGATGGTTTTGTGTAATTAGAACTGCAGGTGTATAACAATCTGGGACATCTGGGATGTTGATACAGCTGGAGAGTCACACGTTGCCTACTCCTCGTTGGGTCTGTATAGATAGAACTGCAGGTGTGTAACAATCTGGGGCCTCTGGGATATTGATACAGCTGGAGAGTCACATGTTGCCTACTCGTCGATGGTTTTGTGTAATTAGAACTGCAGGTGTATAACAATCTGGGACATCTGGGATGTTGATACAGCTGGAGAGTCACACGTTGCCTACTCCTCGTTGGGTCTGTGTAGATAGAACTGCAGGTGTGTAACAATCTGGGGCCTCTGGGATGTTGATACAGCTGGAGAGTCACATGTTGCCTACTCCTCGTTGGGTCTGTGTAGATAGAACTGCAGGTGTGTAACAATCTGGGGCCTCTGGGATATTGATACAGCTGGAGAGTCACATGTTGCCTACTCCTCGATGGTTTTGTGTAATTAGAACTGCAGGTGTATAACAATCTGGGACATCTGGGATGTTGATACAGCTGGAGAGTCACACGTTGCCTACTCCTCGTTGGGTCTGTGTAGATAGAACTGCAGGTGTGTAACAATCTGGGGCCTCTGGGATGTTGATACAGCTGGAGAGTCACATGTTGCCTACTCCTCGTTGGGTCTGTGTAGATAGAACTGCAGGTGTGTAACAATCTGGGGCCTCTGGGATGTTGATACAGCTGGAGAGTCACATGTTGCCTACTCCTCGATGGTTTTGTGTAATTAGAACTGCAGGTGTATAACAATCTGGGACATCTGGGATGTTGATACAGCTGGAGAGTCACACGTTGCCTACTCCTCGTTGGGTCTGTGTAGATAGAACTGCAGGTGTGTAACAATCTGGGGCCTCTGGGATGTTGATACAGCTGGAGAGTCACATGTTGCCTAGTCCTGGTACAGAGTATCTTTATGTTCCAGACAAAAAGTCCAGTTGTAACTGAGATGTGTTGAAAATAAAGTAAATCGCCAGAAATCAAGTCGACAAATCATCTATGTGGAACTGGGTTTGCCAATTCAAACTATTCATGCATGTGCCCCTTAGACAACAATGTGGCCCTTAATCTATGATTGTGGCCCTTAGTCGATGATGTGGCCCTTAGTCGATGAGTGTGGCCCGTAGTAGATAATTGTGGCCCTTAGCCGCATCTACAAAGGAAGTGTAACACGTTTCTGGTTAATACAAGGCACATCCATCACATGAGTTTATATCCTACAATCCACGGCACATATCTGTAAATCCTGTGTAATAACAGGAGCCTTAGTTGTGAGGATAACTAAACGTTCAATCATTCGGTTTATTGGTGAGGAAGATAAACACTGACACAATAGCAGACAAGTGAAATATGAAAACAAATATTAAATCAATAAGTCATGCGAGATGTCTCACATAGATCTCTAGGAGATTACCGCAGACTGCGTCCTGTGACACCAGGAAAATATCAGGTGAACGAAAATAATGTTAGGGCGGAATCTATCTTATTTCATACATAGTGTTATAAATAGTGATGAGCGAGCGTGCTCGGCCGATGCTCGGATCGGCTCGAGCATCGCTCTGCTCGGCACATGGCGGTACTCGTCGAGTACCGCCATGTGCTCGCCCGACATGTTCGGGTGGCGGGGATCTGTGCCGGAAGAGGCACAGATCCGAAGGAGCTCCGCTGGACCACCAGGGACTGGAGGTACGGGGGCATTGCGGAGATGAAGGGGGCATTGCGGAGATGAAGGGGGACATTGTGGAAGAGGGGCATAGACTCTATGCCCCTCTTCCACAATGTCCCCCTTCATCTCCGCTATGCCCGTCTTCCACAATGTGCCCCTTCATCTCCGCTATGCCCCTCTTCCACAATGTGCCCCTTCATCTCCGCTATGCCCCTCTTCCACAATGTCCCCCTTCATCTCCTCTATGGCATGGAGCTGAAGGGGGCATTCTGAGATGAAGGGGGCATAGCGGAGATGAAGGGGGCATTGACCAGGCACCCTCACCTCATCAGAGCAGGGGGTGCCTGGTGTTGCCCCATTCATTCCAATGGGGCTCGGGTGCTCGGCCGAGCACTCGAGCCTCAGGGGGTGCTCGGTCAGAGCACCCGAGCACCCGAGCATCGAGGTGCTCGCTCAACACTAGTTATAAACCAGATGCCTGACAATGAATTACTCCTAATAGAGACTTTATATAAATGTGTTTATATCGTATACATACGTGTGTGCAACATATACATCTGTGTGCATATCTTATACATATGTGTCATATGTGTGTATATATCATATATATACGTGTGTACAACTTATACATATGTGTGTCATATGAGTGTGTATATATTATACAAATGTGTGCATATCTTATCTATACATGTATCCAACTTTTACATATGTGTGCATATCATATACATATGTGTGTCATATGTGTATATATCATATATATACGTGTGTCCAACTTATACATATGTGTGTATATCTTATATGTATGTGTGTCATATGTGTGTATATCTTATATATAAATATGTATATATTATACATATGTGTGTACAATTGTACACAGTAGTGAGAGATCTGAGATATCACAGCACTAGGACATGGGGATACAATTGTACACAGTAGTGAGAGATCTGAGACATCACAACACTAGTACTTGGGATACAATTGTACACAGTAGTGAGAGATCTGAGATATCACAGCACTAGGACATGGGGTACAATTGTACACAGTAGTGAGAGATCTGAGATATCACAGCACAAGGACATGGGATACAATTGTACACAGTAGTGAGAGATCTGAGATATCACAGCACTAGGACATGGGATACAATTGTACACAGTAGTGAGAGATCTGTGATATCACAGCACTAGTACATGGGGATACAATTGTACACAGTAGTGAGAGATCTGAGACATCACAGCACTAGGACATGGGATACAATTGTTTACAGTAGTGAGAGATCTGAGACATCACAGCACTAGTACATGGGGATACAATTGTACACAGTAGTGAGAGATCTGAGACGTCACAGCACTAGGACATGGGATACAATTGTACACAGTAGTGAGAGGTCTGAGATATCGCAGCACTAGTACATGGGGTACAATTGTACACAGTAGTGAGAGATCTGTGATATCACAGCACTAGGACATGGGGTACAATTGTTCACAGTAGTGAGAGATCTGAGACATCACAGCACTAGTACATGGGATACAATTGTACACAGTAGTGAGAGATCTGAGACATCACAGCACTAGGACATGGGGTACAATTGTACATAGTAGTGAGAGATCTGAGACATCACAGCACTAGGACATGGGATACAATTGTACACAGTAGTGAGAGATCTGAGACATCACAGCACTAGGACATGGGGTACAATTGTACACAGTAGTGAGAGATCTGAGACATCACAGCACTAGTACATGGGATACAATTGTACACAGTAGTGAGAGATCTGAGACATCACAGCACTAGTACATGGGATACAATTGTACACAGTAGTGAGAGATCTGAGACATCACAACACTAGGACATGGGATACAATTGTACACAGTAGTGAGAGATCTGAGACATCACAACACTAGTACATGGGGTACAATTGTACACAGTAGTGAGAGATCTGAGACATCACAGCACTAGGACATGGGATACAATTGTACACAGTAGTGAGAGATCTGAGACATCACAACACTAGTACATGGGGTACAATTGTACACAGTAGTGAGAGATCTGAGACATCACAGCACAAGGACATGGGGTACAATTGTACACAGTAGTGAGAGATCTGAGATATCACAGCACTAGGACATGGGATACAATTGTACACAGTAGTGAGAGGTCTGAGATATCACAACACTAGTACATGGGATACAATTGTACACAGTAGTGAGAAATCTGAGACATCACAGCACTAGGACATGGGATACAATTGTTCACAGTAGTGAGAGATCTGAGATATCACAGCACTAGGACATGGGGTACAATTGTACACAGTAGTGAGAGATCTGAGATATCACAGCACTAGGACATGGGGTACAACTGTACACAGTAGTGAGAGATCTGAGACATCACAGCACTAGTACATGGGATACAATTGGTCACAGTAGTGAGAGATCTGAGACATCACAGCACTAGGACATGGGTACAATTGTACACAGTAGTGAGAGATCTGAGGCATCACAGCACTAGTACATGGGATACAATTGTACACAGTAGTGAGAGATCTGAGACATCACAGCACTAGTACATGGGAAACAATTGGTCACAGTAGCGAGAGATCTGAGATATCACAGCACTAGTACATGGGATACAATTGTTCACAGTACTGAGAGATCTGAGAACTCACAGCACTAGGACATGGGATACAATTGTACACAGTAGTGAGAGATCTGAGACATCACAGCACTAGGACATGGGATACAATTGTACACAGTAGTGAGAGATCTGTGATATCACAGCACAAGGACATGGGGTACAATTGTACACAGTAGTGAGAGATCTGAGACATCACAGCACAAGGACATGGGGTACAATTGTACACAGTAGTGAGAGATCTGAGACATCACAGCACAAGGACATGGGGTACAATTGTACACAGTAGTGAGAGATCTGAGACATCACAGCACAAGGACATGGGATACAATTGTACACAGTAGTGAGAGATCTGTGATATCACAGCACAAGGACATGGGGTACAATTGTACACAGTAGTGAGAGATCTGAGACATCACAGCACAAGGACATGGGGTACAATTGTACACAGTAGTGAGAGATCTGAGACATCACAGCACTAGGACATGGGATACAACTGTACACAGTAGTGAGAGATCTGAGACATCACAGCACAAGGACATGGGATACAATTGTACACAGTAGTGAGAGATCTGAGATATCACAGCACAAGGACATGGGTACAATTGTACATAGTAGTGAGAGATCTGAGATATCACAGCACTAGGACATGTGATACAATTGTACACAGTAGTGAGAGATCTGAGACATCACAGCACAAGGACATGTGATACAATTGTACACAGTAGTGATAGATCTGAGACATCACAGCACAAGGACATGGGATACAATTGTACACAGTAGTGAGAGATCTGAGATATCACAGCACTAGGACATGTGATACAATTGTACACAGTAGTGAGAGATCTGAGACATCACAGCACAAGGACATGTGATACAATTGTACACAGTAGTGAGAGATCTGAGACATCACAGCACAAGGACATGGGGTACAAGTGTAAACAGTAGTGAGAGATCTGAGACATCACAGCACTAGTACATGGGGTACAATTGTACACAGTAGTGAGAGATCTGAGACATCACAGCACAAGGACATGGGATACAATTGTACACAGTAGTGAGAGATCTGAGACATCACAGCACAAGGACATGGGATACAATTGTACACAGTAGTGAGAGATCTGTGATATCACAGCACTAGGACATGGGGTACAATTGTACACAGTAGTGAGAGATCTGAGACATCACAGCACTAGTACATGGGATACAATTGTACACAGTAGTGAGAGATCTGTGATATCACATCACAAGGACATGGGATACAATTGTACACAGTAGTGAGAGATCTGAGACATCACAGCACAAGGACATGGGATACAATTGTACACAGTAGTGAGAGATCTGTGATATCACAGCACAAGGACATGGGGTACAATTGTACACAGTAGTGAGAGATCTGAGACATCACAGCACAAGGACATGGGATACAATTGTACACAGTAGTGAGAGATCTGAGACATCACAGCACTAGGACATGGGGTACAATTGTACACAGTAGTGAGAGATCTGAGACATCACAGCACTAGGACATGGGGTACAATTGTACATAGTAGTGAGAGATCTGAGACATCACAACACTAGGACATGGGATACAATTGTACACAGTAGTGAGAGATCTGAGACATCACAGCACAAGGACATGGGATACAATTGTACACAGTAGTGAGAGATCTGAGACATCACAGCACTAGGACATGGGATACAATTGTACACAGTAGTGAGAGATCTGAGACATCACAGCACTAGGACATGGGATACAATTGTACACAGTAGTGAGAGATCTGAGACATCACAGCACAAGGACATGGGGTACAATTGTACACAGTAGTGAGAGATCTGAGACATCACAGCACTAGTACATGGGATACAATTGTACACAGTAGTGAGAGATCTGAGACATCACAACACTAGGACATGGGATACAATTGTACACAGTAGTGAGAGATCTGAGACATCACAACACTAGTACATGGGGTACAATTGTACACAGTAGTGAGAGATCTGAGACATCACAGCACAAGGACATGGGGTACAATTGTACACAGTAGTGAGAGATCTGAGATATTACAGCACTAGGACATGGGATACAATTGTACACAGTAGTGAGAGGTCTGAGATATCACAACACTAGTACATGGGATACAATTGTACACAGTAGTGAGAGATCTGAGACATCACAGCACTAGGACATGGGATACAATTGTTCATAGTAGTGAGAGATCTGAGACATCACAGCACAAGTACATGGGATACAATTGTACACAGTAGTGAGAGATCTGAGATATCACAGCACTAGGACATGGGGTACAATTGTACACAGTAGTGAGAGATCTGAGATATCACAGCACTAGGACATGGGGTACAACTGTACACAGTAGTGAGAGATCTGAGACATCACAGCACAAGGACATGGGGTACAATTGTACACAGTAGTGAGAGATCTGAGACATCACAGCACAAGGACATGGGATACAATTGGTCACAGTAGTGAGAGATCTGAGACATCACAGCACTAGTACATGGGATACAATTGTACACAGTAGTGAGAGATCTGAGATATCACAGCACTAGGACATGGGGTACAATTGTACACAGTAGTGAGAGATCTGAGATATCACAGCACAAGGACATAGGATACAATTGTACACAGTAGTGAGAGATCTGAGACATCACAGCACTAGGACATGGGGTACAATTGTACACAGTAGTGAGAGATCTGAGACATCACAGCACTAGGACATGGGGTACAATTGTACACAGTAGTGAGAGATCTGAGACATCACAGCACAAGGACATGTGATACAATTGTACACAGCAGTGAGAGATCTGAGACATCACAGCACTAGGACATAGGATACAATTGTACACAGTAGTGAGAGATCTGAGACATCACAGCACTAGGACATAGGATACAATTGTACACAGTAGTGAGAGATCTGTGATATCACAGCACAAGGACATGGGATACAATTGTACACAGTAGTGAGAGATCTGAGACATCACAGCACTAGTACATGGGATACAATTGTACACAGTAGTGAGAGATCTGTGATATCACAGCACAAGGACATGGGGTACAATTGTACACAGTAGTGAGAGATCTGAGACATCACAGCACTAGGACATGGGATACAATTGTACACAGTAGTGAGAGATCTGAGACATCACAGCACAAGGACATGGGATACAATTGTACACAGTAGTGAGAGATCTGAGACATCACAGCACTAGGACATAGGATACAATTGTACACAGTAGTGAGAGATCTGAGACATCACAACACTAGTACATGGGGTACAATTGTACACAGTAGTGAGAGATCTGAGACATCACAGCACTAGTACATGGGGTACAATTGTACACAGTAGTGAGAGATCTGAGACATCACAGCACTAGTACATGGGGTACAATTGTACACAGTAGTGAGAGATCTGAGACATCACAGCACTAGTACATGGGGTACAATTGTACACAGTAGTGAGAGATCTGAGACATCACAGCACTAGTACATGGGATACAATTGTACATAGTAGTGAGAGATCTGAGACATCACAGCACTAGGACATGGGATACAATTGTACACAGTAGTGAGAGATCTGAAATATCACAGCACTAGTACATGGGGTACAATTGTACACAGTAGTGAGAGATCTGAGACATCACAGCACTAGGACATGGGGTACAATTGTACACAGTAGTGAGAGATCTGAGACATCACAACACTAGGACATGGGATACAATTGTACACAGTAGTGAGAGATCTGAGACATCACAGCACAAGGACATGGGATACAATTGTACACAGTAGTGAGAGATCTGAGACATCACAGCACTAGTACATGGGGTACAATTGTACACAGTAGTGAGAGATCTGAGATATCACAGCACTAGTACATGGGGTACAATTGTACACAGTAGTGAGAGATCTGAGACATCACAGCACTAGGACATGGGATACAATTGTACACAGTAGTGAGAGATCTGAGACATCACAGCACTAGGACATGGGGTACAATTGTACACAGTAGTGAGAGATCTGAGACATCACAGCACTAGGACATGGGATATAATTGTACACAGTAGTGAGAGATCTGAGACATCACAGCACTAGGACATGGGGTACAATTGTACACAGTAGTGAGAGATCTGAGACATCACAGCACTAGTACATGGGATACAATTGTACACAGTAGTGAGATCTCTGTGAGATCACAAAATGCAAGTTTTGTAAGGGATGGCATTTAGGGGGTTCAGAGAAGATGCTGGTGGATCACTTGGGGGGATTGATTGAATCCCCTGCTTACTGTGGTGGTGGTGGGCGGGGGTCACTGAGAGACAAGTTATTGTGTCGTGTGTGACCAACGTTGTTTATTCTCCACACGTCATGGCATGATTTGATCAGTTTGTTTGTTTTCATACAAGCAGTCCATGGTACACAGAAGTCATGAACTAAAGCAGGTTTATCGTGGATTTTACCACCTCCACATAAGCACAGGAACAGCCCATCTTGTAACAAAGTGTCAGTGCTGATCTGTGCCGGGCTTCCCTACCTGCCCTTAGTATATTCTCATACTTCTAAGTAAAGAAGAGCAATGAATGATACAAAGGTGATATTTCCCTAACTCAACACAGAACAATTGGGCCGTGGGATCTTTATTTGAGCAGATGGTTTGTTCCAGAATTGATCTAGTATGCTTGTATACATAAACCCAATCAACATCAAACCTAACCAAACAACAGTGCTTCAAGATAACAGGGTAACAGGGTGACTAGGGGAGAATTCCCCATATGTCTCAGGAACGAGTCTATTTACACCAGACCTCTACACAATGTCATGGAGCTGTGTCTTACATCCAAGTGGCTGATGGTGGGTTTTCTTTATCGTGCAGCTGACTTTCCATAGATTTACTTATTTTATGTGATTATAACTATTCCAGGCAAAGTTCTCAGCTTATAATTACAATCTAATATTTCCAAGAGAATTTATAGATTTTCTTCATAAATGTTAGGTAGCGCTAACCTATAAAATAATGGATGGATCATTGAAAACAGTTTAAAGGGGAACATTCACTTAAAAAAAAATGTGTACTGGTTTCAACCACTACAACAAGATTACCGATGTATTTTTTATTTTTTTATTTTAATGACCTACTTTGGGAAAACTTAACGGTTACAATGTGGCACCGCTGGGTTCCACGGCATGCTGTAAGTGTGGCACACAGCTGCAGGACTTCCAACCTCTCTCCCAGCTGCCCCAGGGAAAGCGTTCACACTTCCCTTCGTGGGAGCATTTATGTGGGGTTTCATTACAACAAGATCCGTTTACCATGTTACTGTGGTTGCAACCCTAGTAGTATGGTAAACGGAGCTTGTTGTAACGATAGCCCACATAAATGCCCCACGAAGGGAAGTGTGAACGCGCTCCCTGGGGCAGCTGGGAGAGAGGCAGGAAGTCCTGCCGCTGTGTGCCGCACTCACAGTGTGCCGCGGAACCCAGCAGTTCTCCAAAAGTAGGTCATTAAAATTTTAAAAAGAAACATCGGTAATTTTGTTGTAGTGGTTGAAACCAGTACACAAATTTTTTTCTTAAGTGAATGTTCCCCTTTAAGTGAAGGTTTTTAACAGTTAAAAGTCATAATTATAGAGAAATTACTTTATTTTTATAAGGAACCTAATGACAAATGACTCAATGGAAGTGAAATTTTAATATAAATTTTAAATCACATGCATCAGATCCAAAAGTAGAGAGATGGGGGTCTTGTTGTTTCATAAATGAAACGTATCGGAGTGACTTGCATTGAATGAAAGTCTTACAGCAAAAAGTTTCATATTGAGAAACTTTTGCTCGACATTCAGAAAAGAGCTTCCAACAGAAAGAACATTCTGTGAATCACTTCATTAGGACTGGCAGCAGGTTTTAAAAGGTTCCACTTAACAAGAAGCTGAACAATGGTATGAAATTCTCCCAAGAGCTGCAAAATCTCCAAGTTGGGTAAAATAGGAAAAAGAAAAAGAAAAATTAACTCTAGTCGATTACTAACAAGTGAATTATCATTTTATGCAAATTATCTTTTGAGTCCTATAAATCATAGTATTCTACTATCTTCTCTGCAGATACAATGTAATGAATATCATCAGGCACAGACAGGATACAATGTAATGAATATCATCAGGCACAGACAGGATACAATGTAATGAATATCATCAGGCACAGACAGGATACAATGTAATGAATATCATCAGGAGCAGACAGGATACAATCTAATGAATATCACCAGGACCAGACAGGATGCAATCTAATGAATATCATCAGGACAGACAGAATACAATGTAATGAATATCATCAGGAGCAGACAGGATGCAATCTAATGAATATCATCAGGAACAGACAGGATACAATCTAATGAATATCATCAGGCACAGACAGGATACAATGTAATGAATATCATCAGGAACAGACAGAATAAAATCTAATGAATATCACCAGGACCTGACAGGATGCAATCTAATGAATATCATCAGGCGCAGACAGGATACAATGTAATGAATATCATCAGGAGCAGACAGGATACAATCTAATGAATATCATCAGGAGCAGACAGGATACAATGTAATGAATATCATCAGGCACAGACAGGATACAATGTAATGAATATCATCAGGAGCAGACAGGATACAATCTAATGAATATCATCAGGCACAGACAGGATACAATGTAATGAATATCATCAGGAGCAGACAGGATACAATCTAATGAATATCATCAGTAGCAGACAGGATACAATGTAATGAATATCATCAGGAACAGACAGGATGCAATCTAATGAATATCATCAGGCACAGACAGGATACAATGTAATGAATATCATGAGGAGCAGACAGGATACAATGTAATGAATATCATCAGGAACAGACAGGATACAATGTAATGAATATCACCAGGACCAGACAGGATACAATGTAATGAATATCATCAGGAACAGACAGAATACAATCTAATGAATATCATCAGACACAGACAGGATGCAATCTAATGAATATCATCAGCAACAGACAGAATACAATCTAATGAATATCATCAGGAACAGACAGGATGCAATCTAATGAATATCATCAGGCACAGACAGGATACAATGTAATGAATATCATCAGGAACAGACAGGATACAATCTAATGAATATCACCAGGACCAGACAGGATACAATGTAATGAATATCATCAGACACAGACAGGATACAATGTCATGAATATCACCAGGACCAGACAGGATACAATCTAATGAATATCACCAGGAGCAGACAGGATACAATATAATGAATATCATCAGGCACAGACAGGATACAATGTAATGAATATCATCAGGAACAGACAGGATACAATCTAATGAATATCATCAGGCACAGACAGGATACAGTCTAATGAATATCATCAGGAACAGACAGGATACAATGAAATGAATATCATCAGGAACAGACAGGATGCAATTTAATTAATATCATCAGGAACAGACAGGATACAATGTAATGAATATCATCAGGAACAGACAGGATACAATCTAATGAATATCCTCAGGCACAGACAGGATACAATCTAATGAATATCATCAAGCACAGACAGGATACAATGTAATGAATATCATCAGAAGAAGATAGGATACAATCTAATGAATATCATCAGGACAAACAGAATACAATCTAATGAATATCATCAGGCACAGACAGGATACAATGTAATGAATATCATCAGGAGAAGACAGGATACAATGTAATGAATATCATCAGAAGAAGATAGGATATAATGTAATGAATATCATCAGGCACAGACAGGATACAATGTAATGAATATCATCAGGAACAGACAGGATACAATCTAATGAAAATCACCAGGACCAGACAGGATACAATGTAATGAATATCATCAGGACAGACAGAATACAATCTAATGAATATCATCAGACACAGACAGGATGCAATCTAATGAATATCATCAGGCACAGACAGAATACAATCTAATGAATATCATCAGGAACAGACAGGATGCAATCTAATGAATATCATCAGGCACAGACAGGATACAATGTAATGAATATCATCAGGAACAGACAGGATACAATCTAATGAATATTACCAGGACCAGACAGGATACAATGTAATGAATATCATCAGACACAGACAGGATACGATGTAATGAATATCACCAGGACCAGACAGGATACAATCTAATGAATATCACCAGGAGCAGACAGGATACAATCTAATGAATATCATCAGGACCAGACAGGATGCAATCTAATGAATATCATCAGGAGAAGACAGGATACAATGTAATGAATATCATCAGGAACAGACAGGATACAATGTAATGAATATCATCAGGCACAGACAGGATACAATCTAATGAATATCATCAGGAGAAGACAGGATACAATGTAATGAATATCACCAGGACCAGACAGGATACAATGTAATGAATATTACCAGGACCAGACAGAATACAATCTAATGAATATCACCAGGACCAGACAGGATACAATATAATGAATATCATCAGGCACAGACAGGATACAATGTAATGAATATCATCAGGAACAGACAGGATACAATCTAATGAATATCATCAGGCACAGACAGGATACAGTCTAATGAATATCATCAGGCACAGACAGGATACAATGTAATGAATGTCATCAGAAGTAGATAGGATACAATCTAATGAATATCATCAGGACAGACAGGATGCGATATTATGAATATCATCAGGAACAGACAGGATACAATTTAATGAATATCATCAGGAACAGACAGGATGCAATCTAATTAATATCATCAGGAACAGACAGGATACAATGTAATGAATATCATCAGGAACAGACAGGATACAATCTAATGAATATCCTCAGGCACAGACAGGATATAATCTAATGAATATCATCAAGCACAGACAGGATACAATGTAATGAATATCATCAGAAGAAGATAGGATACAATCTAATGAATATCATAAGGACAAACAGAATACAATCTAATGAATATCATCAGGCACAGACAGGATACAATGTAATGAATATCATCAGGAGAAGACAGGATACAATGTAATGAATATCATCAGAAGAAGATAGGATACAATCTAATGAATATCGTCAGGCACAGACAGGATAGAATGTAATGAATATCATCAGGAGCAGACAGGATACAATGTAATGAATATCATCAGGAACAGACAGGATACAATCTAATGAATATCACCAGGACCAGACAGGATACAATGTAATGAATATCATCAGGACAGACAGAATACAATCTAATGAATATCATCAGACACAGACAGGATGCAATCTAATGAATATCATCAGGCACAGACAGAATACAATGTAATGAATATCATCAGGAACAGACAGGATGCAATCTAATGAATATCATCAGGCACAGACAGGATACAATGTAATGAATATCATCAGGAACAGACAGGATACAATCTAATGAATATCACCAGGACCAGACAGGATACAATGTAATGAATATCATCAGACACAGACAGGATACAATGTAATGAATATCACCAGGACCAGACAGGATACAATCTAATGAATATCACCAGGAGCAGACAGGATACAATCTAATTAATATCATCAGGCACAGACAGGATACAATGTAATGAATATCATCATGAACAGACAGGATACAATCTAATGAATATCACCAGGAGCAGACAGGATACAATCTAATGAATATCATCAGGCACAGACAGGATACAATGTAATGAATATCATCAGAAGAAGATAGGATACAATCTAATGAATCTCATCAGGACAGACAGGATGCAATCTAATGAATATCGTCAGGAACAGACAGGATACAATGTAATGAATATCATCAGGAACAGACAGGATGCAATCTAATGAATATCATCAGGAACAGACAGGATACAATGTAATGAATATCATCAGGAACAGACAGGATACAATCTAATGAATATCCTCAGGCACAGGCAGGATACAATCTAATGAATATCATCAAGCACAGACAGGATACAATGTAATGAATATCATCAGAAGAAGATAGGATACAATCTAATGAATATCATCAGGAGCAGACAGGATACAATCTAATGAATATCATCAGGAGCAGACAGGATACAATGTAATGAATATCATCAGGAACAGACAGGATGCAATCTAATGAATATCATCAGGAACAGACAGGATACAATGTAATGAATATCATCAGGAACAGACAGGATACAATCTAATGAATATCCTCAGGCACAGACAGGATACAATGTAATGAATATCATCAGAAGAAGATAGGATACAATCTAATGAATATCATCAGGAGCAGACAGGATACAATCTAATGAATATCCTCAGGCACAGACAGGATACAATCTAATGAATATCATCAAGCACAGACAGGATACAATGTAATGAATATCATCAGAAGAAGATAGGATACAATCTAATGAATATCATCAGGAGCAGACAGGATACAATCTAATGAATATCATCAGGAGAAGACAGGATACAATGTAATGAATATCATCAGGAACAGACAGAATACAATCTAATGAATATCATCAGGCACAGACAGGATACAATGTAATGAATATCATCAGGAGCAGACAGGATACAATGTAATGAATATCATCAGGAGCAGACAGAATACAATCTAATGAATATCATCAGGAACAGACAGAATACATTCTAATGAATATCATAAGGCACAGACAGGATACAATGTAATGAATATCATCAGGAGCAGACAGGATACAATCTAATGAATATCATCAGGAGCAGACAGGATACAATGTAATGAATATCATCAGGCACAGACAGAATACAATCTAATGAATATCACCAGGACCAGACAGGATGCAATCTAATGAATATCATCAGGCACAGACAGGATACAATGTAATGAATATCATCAGGAACAGACAGGATACAATCTAATGAATATCACCAGGACCAGACAGGATACAATGTAATGAATATCATCAGACACAGACAGGATACAATCTAATGAATATCACCAGGACCAGACAGGATACAATGTAATGAATATCATCAGGACAGACAGAATACAATCTAATGAATATCATCAGACACAGACAGGATGCAATCTAATGAATATCATCAGGCACAGACAGAATACAATGTAATGAATATCATCAGGAACAGACAGGATGCAATCTAATGAATATCATCAGGCACAGACAGGATACAATGTAATGAATATCATCAGGAACAGACAGGATACAATCTAATGAATATCACCAGGACCAGACAGGATACAATGTAATGAATATCATCAGACACAGACAGGATACAATGTAATGAATATCACCAGGACCAGACAGGATACAATCTAATGAATATCACCAGGAGCAGACAGGATACAATCTAATTAATATCATCAGGCACAGACAGGATACAATGTAATGAATATCATCATGAACAGACAGGATACAATCTAATGAATATCACCAGGAGCAGACAGGATACAATCTAATGAATATCATCAGGCACAGACAGGATACAATGTAATGAATATCATCAGAAGAAGATAGGATACAATCTAATGAATCTCATCAGGACAGACAGGATGCAATCTAATGAATATCGTCAGGAACAGACAGGATACAATGTAATGAATATCATCAGGAACAGACAGGATGCAATCTAATGAATATCATCAGGAACAGACAGGATACAATGTAATGAATATCATCAGGAACAGACAGGATACAATCTAATGAATATCCTCAGGCACAGGCAGGATACAATCTAATGAATATCATCAAGCACAGACAGGATACAATGTAATGAATATCATCAGAAGAAGATAGGATACAATCTAATGAATATCATCAGGAGCAGACAGGATACAATCTAATGAATATCATCAGGAGCAGACAGGATACAATGTAATGAATATCATCAGGAACAGACAGGATGCAATCTAATGAATATCATCAGGAACAGACAGGATACAATGTAATGAATATCATCAGGAACAGACAGGATACAATCTAATGAATATCCTCAGGCACAGACAGGATACAATGTAATGAATATCATCAGAAGAAGATAGGATACAATCTAATGAATATCATCAGGAGCAGACAGGATACAATCTAATGAATATCCTCAGGCACAGACAGGATACAATCTAATGAATATCATCAAGCACAGACAGGATACAATGTAATGAATATCATCAGAAGAAGATAGGATACAATCTAATGAATATCATCAGGAGCAGACAGGATACAATCTAATGAATATCATCAGGAGAAGACAGGATACAATGTAATGAATATCATCAGGAACAGACAGAATACAATCTAATGAATATCATCAGGCACAGACAGGATACAATGTAATGAATATCATCAGGAGCAGACAGGATACAATGTAATGAATATCATCAGGAGCAGACAGAATACAATCTAATGAATATCATCAGGAACAGACAGAATACATTCTAATGAATATCATAAGGCACAGACAGGATACAATGTAATGAATATCATCAGGAGCAGACAGGATACAATCTAATGAATATCATCAGGAGCAGACAGGATACAATGTAATGAATATCATCAGGCACAGACAGAATACAATCTAATGAATATCACCAGGACCAGACAGGATGCAATCTAATGAATATCATCAGGCACAGACAGGATACAATGTAATGAATATCATCAGGAACAGACAGGATACAATCTAATGAATATCACCAGGACCAGACAGGATACAATGTAATGAATATCATCAGACACAGACAGGATACAATGTAATGAATATCACCAGGACCAGACAGGATACAATCTAATGAATATCATCAGGAGAAGACAGGATACAATGTAATGAATATCATCAGGCACAGACAGAATACAATCTAATGAATATCACCAGGACCAGACAGGATACAATCTAATGAATATCATCAGGAACAGACAGGATACAATCTAATGAATATCATCAGGAACAGACAGGATACAATGTAATGAATATCATCAGGAGAAGACATGATACAATGTAATGAATATCATCAGGAACAGACAGAATACAATCTAATGAATATCATCAGGCACAGACAGGATACAATGTAATGAATATCATCAGGCACAGACAGGATACAATCTAATGAATATCACCAGGACCAGACAGGATACAATCTAATGAATATCATCAGGAACAGACAGGATACAATCTAATGAATATCATCAGGAACAGACAGGATACAATGTAATGAATATCATCAGGAGAAGACAGGATACAATGTAATGAATATCATCAGGAACAGACAGAATACAATCTAATGAATATCATCAGACACAGACAGGATACAATCTAATGAATATCATCAGGCATAGACAGGATACAATCTAATGAATATCACCGGGCACAGACAGGATACAATCTAATGAATATCACCGGGCACAGACAGGATACAATCTAATGAATATCATCAGGCACAGACAGAATACAATCCAATGAATATCATCAGGAACAGACAGGATACAGTCTAATGAATATCATCAGGCACAGACAGGATACAATCTAATGAATATCATCAGGCACAGACAGAATACAATCTAATGAATATCATTAGGCACAGACAGGATACAATCTAATGAATATCATCAGGCACAGACAGAATACAATCTAATGAATATCATCAGGCACAGACAGGATAGAATCTAATGAATATCATCAGGCACAGACAGAATACAATCTAATGAATATCACCGGGCACAGACAGGATACAATCTAATGGAGCAGAGAGGATACAGTCTAATGAATATCATCGGGAACTGACAGAATACATTCTAATGAATATCATCTGGTGCAGACAGAATACAATCTAATGATTATCTTTGGACACAGACAGAATACAATCTAATGAATATATTTGGACACAGACAGAATACAATCTAATGAATATATTCGGTGCAGACAGAATACAGTCGAATTAATATATTCGGACTCAGATAGAATACAGTCTAATGAAGCTCATTGGGCGCAGACAGAATTCAATCTAATGAAAATATTCGGATGCAGACAGAATACAATCTAATGAATATATGCGGACACAGACAGAATACAATCTAATGAATATCATCTGGCACAGACAGAATACAGTCTAATGAATAACATCGGATACACACAATGCTACTGTGATCAAGCTAATAACGAAACGAGCATTAGGTTACTAAGGGATGCGCTTGATTGTCGGTACCCTTGTTAGATGTTTCTACTTTATTTTAAATAAGTAAAAACTTTGCATCTTGTTCCGTCTATAAAGGATCAGACTTACCACTGTAAAATGTACAAGTCTTCACTGCAATAGATGGAAAATTAACCCTTTATACCTATATCTTGAGACAGATATCATATATAAGATTTCTGGAGGGGGCTTAGTGCCAGCCTTCTGCCCACAGACTATGAACCTGGCCCTGGAACTGGTATAGCCTCCCCCTAAGACTAATCACTGGCCCGTTTACCCCTTGTCATGGAAGTCTCTGTGCCCTTGGCTCCTGGAGCGGCCGAGGGTCTAGCCCCCACCCTGCAGACTACCCAGCTATGAAGGGGGTCACAGGAACAGGGTAGTGTATTTGTTGAGAGAATTATGCTCTGATCTGGTATTTGTCATTTAATTATGTAGTGATGTAATCATGTAGTGATGTAATTATGCAATGATGTAATTACGTGTGATGTAATCATGTTTGCTGTTTACAGCCCTTTGTTCCCCATGTAGAGGCTCCCATTGTGTAACTTGTGTATTGTTCCCATTGATCCCATTGTGCCTCTTTATTTTATGTGCTCCTCCACCACTGGCCCCATTGTATCCCTTGTGTGTACTCCCATATGTTGGTTCAGTAACTTGTATCCTATTGCATTCCAAGATGTGTTGCTAACCCGTTTATATAAACACTGTGTGTTCTACAATAAAGAGTTCTTATTGCCACCCTACACTACGTTGCAACTATTGGTTTGGGTGACTGGAGAGATCTGTGGGTGCAGTCCCAAGTTAAGGGAGCACAGGTTGGCGGAGATACCCGGTTGGGGTAACGGGGTTCCATCATATTAGTGGCAGTGGTGAAATGCTTTCTAACTTATGGGACATTCAAATCACCACCGGGATCTATCTAAAGGATCGGATATGTCAGAGCTTGTGCTGGTGGAGAGGGATCATGCCCAACTGCAGCTCTGGAGGGATGTTATCCAAATGCAACAGAAATACCTGGGAAAGGTCCTCCCAACCTCCGAGGAAAGGCACTGGCTAAAGCGGGACATGCGGATGCCGTTCCTTTAGGAGCAGCCCCTAGAGGAATGGGTGGCCGAGCTGGATATGCTGGTCCAGATAGAGCTGAGGTTGGATGAAGGATACTGGGTTCTGCGATGGTTTGCAACACAGTTGTGTCTGAGGCTGGAGGATAAAGATCTCACAGAGGGCTATGGCTTCGGAGGCCCGGGTTTATTACAGCTTTGGAAATACAGAGTGGCGGAGAGCAGTCCTCCAGGAATTCAGCGAGAAGGACATTCCAGAAGTGTCTGAGCTGAGGGCTGACCTGGACTTTTTTGTTACCCAAGCATGGGAGCTGGTAAGGCCTACAAAAATCTGTTAGACTGTGCTCAACAGCAGACCCCAGAGACAGTGAATTCTATAACCCCAGTTGAAGCGCTGGCCTCAAGGCAGAGCACCACTGGTCTCTGCCCATTCATATGTGTTGACCCTGCCCTGGGGAGTGGAACCAGCATCCTCCTCAGTGGCTCTGTTGCCCCTACTCTGGGGAGTGTGATCGAGATCCTCTCCAGTGACTCTGTTGCCCCTGCCGTGGTGAGTGGGACTACAGTCCTCACCAGAGGCTTTGTTGCCTCTGCCCTGGGGAGTGGGATCAGTGTCCTACCCAGCAGCTCTGTTGCCCCTGCCCTGGAGAGTGGGACCAATCTGCTCTCCAGAGGCTCTTTTGCCCATGCCCTGGGGAGTGGGACCGATGTCCTCCCCCGCAGTTCTGTCACCCCAGCCCTGGTGAGTGGGACTGAGGTCCTCATCAGTGGCAATGTTGCCCCTGCCTTGGGGAGTGGGATTGAGATCCTCCTCAGTGGCTCTGTTGCCCTGCCCTGGTGAGTGGGACCAACATCCTCTCCAAAGGCTTTGTTGCCCCTGCCCTAGAGAGTGGGACCAACATCCTCTCCAGCTGCTCTGTTGCCCCTGCCTTGGGGAGTGAGACAGAGACCCCCCCCCGCAGTGGCTCTGTTGCCCCTGCCCTGGGTAGTGGGATCGAGATCCTCCCCAGTGGCTCGGTTGCTCCTGCCCTAGTGAATGAGACTGATGTCCTCCCCAGTGGCTCTGTCACCCCTGCCCTGGAGACTGGGACCAACGTCCTCACCAGGGGCCCTGCCACCTCTGCCTTGGGGAGTGGGACCAACGTCCTCTCCAGTGGCCCTGTTGCCCCAGCCACCCTACCTACTCTCCAGCAGCTGAGAGGACTCCAGGGAGAAGGTGCAGTTGGCACTTCTCCCCAGCAGCAGTTATATTTTAAGAGAGAGGCAGAGGTCGGTCAGGTGAGTACTGATTTTGGAATGGCAGACTGGTTGTGACACCAATTTTGGGAGGGCATTGATGGGCCAGGTGAGCTGACTGACTGTGGAGTTAACCTGTTTGGGGTCTTCTCCTAGGTCAGTCCCCTTTGGGAGAAATTTGACAGAACCTCCATAGCTGGGGCTCCTGGAGGAGGCTGAGAGCCAGCCTCCTGATCACAGACTATGGACCTGGCCCTGGAACGGGGTATAGCCTCTGCCTAAGACTAATCACTGGCCCATTTGCCCCTTGTCATGGAAGTCTCTGCGCCCTGGTCCCCTAGAGGGGCCTGGGGCGCAGCCCCACCCTACAGACTACCCAGCTATGAGGGCTGTCACAGGAACAGGGTGGTGTATTTGTTAAGAGAATTATGTTCTGATCTGATTTTTGTCATTTAATTATGTAGTGATGTAATTGTATAGTGATATAATTATGTGTGATGTAATCATGTAGTGATGTAACTATATAGTGATGTAATTATGTGTGATGTAATCATTTAGTGATGTAATCGTGTAGCGATGTAATTACATGTGATGTAATCATGTAGTGATGTAATTACATGTGATGTAACTATGTAGTGATGTAATTATGTAGTGATGTGATGTAATCATGTAGTGATGTAATTACGTGTGATGTAATCATATTTGCTGTTTACAGTCCGTTGTCCCCCATGTGGAGGCCCCCATTGTAAAACTTGTGTATTGTTCCCATTGATCCCATTTTGTCTCTATGCATTAAGTGCCCCTTCATCACCGGCCCCATTGTATTCCTTGTGTATACTCCCATATGCTGGTTGCAGTAGCTTGTATTCTATTGCATTCTAAGGTGTGTTGATACTGCAGTTATGTGTGTGTATATAAACCCTGTGTGTTCTACAATAAAGAGAAAGAAAAGGTGAGAGATGCTCAACTAGGCTCATGAGCTAGCAAATACTTGCAAGAAGCTCACTGGGACTGTGTGCTCGCGCCCAGGGGGCAATCTCTTTCAACTCACCAGTGCCATACACAGAGAGGAAATCTTCTGAAGCATATCATACTGGTCCTGCCAAATGACAGTCCAGCCACGAAATGCCAGACAATTCCTCTCTGAACAAGGGAAACAGCTAACCCCAGACATACATTTCAGCCTACTTAGGCCTCGTTAGTGAGGTGCAGCTGATCCCTCTAAGCACTGTGAGCAAGGGGTCCACATCTGGATTCCCCTCATTACTCTTAGCGTGACCAACCCCAAGAGCAATTTGCATATGTAGAAAGAAAAGGTGAGAGATGCTCAACTAGGCTCATGAGCTAGCAAATACTTGCAAGAAGCTCACTGGGACGGTGTCCTCGTGCCCAGGGTGCAATCTCTTTTAGCTCACCAGTGCCATACACAGAGAGGAAATCTTCTGAAGCATATCATACTGGTCCTGCCACGAAATGCCAGACAATTCCTCTCTGAACAAGGGAAACAGCTAACCCCAGATGTACGTTTCGGCCTACTTGGGCCTTGTCAGAAAGGTGCAGCTGATCCCTCTAGGCACTGTGAGCAAGGGGTCCACGTCTGGATTCCCCTCATTACTCTTAGGGTGACCAAGCCCAAGAGCAATTTGCATATGTAGAAAGAAAAGGTGAGAGATGCTCAACTAGGCTTATGAGCTAGCAAATACTTGCAAGAAGCTCACTGGGACTGTGTCCTCACGCCCAGAGTGCAATCTCTTTTAGCTCACCAGTGCCATACACAGAGAGGAAATCTTCTGAAGCATATAATACTCTTCCTGCCAAATGCCAGACAATTCCTCTCTGAACAAGGGAAACAGCTAACCCCAGACATACATTTCGGCCTACTGGGGCCTCATCAGTAAAGTGCAGCTGATCCCTCTAGGCATTGTGAGCAAGGGGTCCACGTCTGGATTCTCCTTATTACCCTTAGAGTGACCAAACCCAAGAGCAATTTGCATATGTAGAAAGAAAAGATGAGAGATTCTCAAGTAGGCTCATGAGCTAGCAAATACTTGCAAGAAGTTCACTGGGACTGTGTCCTCGCGCCCAGGGTGCAATCTCTTTTAGATCACCAGTGCCATACACAGAGAGGAAATCTTCTGAAGCATATCATACTGGTCATGTCATTTGGCAGGACCAGTATGATATGCTTCAGAAGATATCCTCTCTGTGTATGGCACTGGTGAGCTGAAAGAGATTGCACCCTGGGCGCAAGGACACAGTCCCAGTGAGCTTCTTGCAAGTATTTGCTAGCTCATGAGCCTAGTTGAGCATCTCTCACCTTTTCTTTCTACATATGCAAATTGCTCTTGGGGTTGGTCACCCTAAAAGTAATGAGGGGAATCCAGACGTAGACCCCTTGCTCACAGTGCTTAGAGGGATCAACTGCACATCACTAATGAGGCCCAAGTAGGCAGAAATGTATGTTTGGGGTTAGCTGTTCCCCTTGTTCAGAGAGGAATTGTCTGGCATTTCGTGGCTGGACTGTCATTTGGCAGGACCAGTATGATATGTTTCAGAAGATTTCCTCTCTGAGTATGGCACTGGTGAGCTAAAAGAGATTGCACCCTGGGCGCGAGGACACAATCCCAGTGAGCTTCTTGCAAGTATTTGCTAGCTCATGAGCCTAGTTGAACATCTCTCACCTTTTCTTTCTACATATGCAAATTGCTCTTGGGGTTGGTCACCCTAAGAGTAATGAGAGGAATCCAGACGTGGACCTCTTGCTCACAGTGCCTAGAGGGATCAGCTGCACCTTTCTGACGAGGCCCAAGTAGGCCGAAGCGTACATCTGGGGTTAGCTGTTTCCCTTGTTCAGAGAGGGATTGTCTGGCATTTCGTGGCTGGACTGTCATTTGGCAGGATCAGTGTGATATGCTTCAGAAGATTTCCTCTCTGTGTATGGCACTGGTGAGCTAAAAGAGATTGCACCCTGGGCGCGAGGACACAGTCCCAGTGAACTTCTTGCAAGTATTTGCTAGCTCATGAGCCTAGTTGAGTATCTGTCACGTTTCGTTCTACTTCTACAATAAAGAGTTCTTATTGTTACCCTACACTACATTGCAACTAGTGGTTTGGGTGGCTGGAGAGATCGGTGGACGTGGTCCCAAGTTAAGGGAGCACAGGTTGGTGGAGTTACCTGGTCGGGTTTGTGGGGGTTCTATCACAAGTACACTGTATATTTTGTTACAAAATCATAGAATCTTGTGTAATAAATCCACACAATACTTGCACATTATACTTACTAAATAATTAAATATATTTGAGCCTTTTTTCGTTTTTGAGATTTATCCTAAATGTCTTCAACTTATATAGGGTTAATAACCACATAAGTCTGTGGTATGGGTACATTAATATAATGATGCACCTATATCTCTGGCGGGTAGTAAGTGATTAAAGCTTTACCCATAGAGACCAAGTTGCTTAGTTTTGTCTATTTGGAACGCATTAACCCTAGGTATAGATGTATCCACTATTGGTCTGTTTTCTATCCCCCTTTGCGAGCAGATTGGATACTGTTTTCTGGCAATATACTATCGGCTACAGATGTAAGAGTAAGCCGCATATAGTTATCTAGAATCTTCACCCGTAGTTGGATCTGTCTGAATCGTTCAGATTATACACTAGCTCTTAGTATATAGATAAGAGTGTGGATGTATGTGGGTTGTATTTAATCTGTCCTTTTTGATCTGATCAATACTTTTTCTGTGATTTGATCGAACACTGTGGCAAGTGTGACTCAGACCGGTAACAGAATATTGGTTACAGATGTATTAGAAATATAAACTAAACAACTTTGCACTTAAATGGCTGGATTCAAATGCAGGTGCTAATTTTATCTCTGCTTTTATCTCCAGGTATCCCCATAGACTTCAACAGGAAAATGTTTGATAAAACGAGAGGAAGCATTTATCTCCTGCATTTGAATCCAGCCCATAATGTGGTGGAATCTTTCAGGACTGCGTTTGATCAGACACTATAGGGGGTTCATATAGAAGTGTGAAGACCTCCTCAGTTATTGTGGTTCTATATCTTAGCCCCATACCGTACTACAGACAGAGGCAAACTGGATTGTGACAGCCCTGGTAAATCCATCATTGGAGCCTATATGTCATCACAGTACTGTTTAACTTTCTGTTTTGTTGTCCTTGTAATAATGCTTTTATACAGTTTAAGAATAAATGTTAAGTTTTATTCTCCCACTAATCAATGTTAGAGGTGGAAACTGAGGAGGTGAAAATTACTTAGTAATTAGTATTGCAGGGTCTCTTTTCTCTCCTGTAATTTCAGTCTTGTATTTACCTTGTGAGTGCCATCTATTCACAATTATAGTTTCCACTACCATGTCAATGTTTGGGTAGTAGTGTGCACAGTGTAAATTCTTATTTTATCTATAAAACTATCAATCCCACAGTCATCTCTAATAACTATACAACTATCAATCACACAATATCTCTAATAACTATACAACTATCAATACCACAATATCTCTAATAACTATACAACTATCAATCACACAATATCTCTAATAACTATACAACTATCAATACCACAATATCTCTAATAACTATACAACTATCAGTCCCACAATATCTCTAATAACAATACAACTATCAATCACACAATATCTCTAATAACGATACAACTATCAATCACACAATATCTCTAATAACGATACAACTATTAATCACACAATATCTCTAATAACGATACAACTATCAATACCACAATATCTCTAATACAGAACTTTCCAAACTTTTCATGTTGGTGACACACTTTTTAGACAGGCATCATTTCGTGACACAGTAATTCAGCTTTGCTAGCAAAACAGAGGTTAAACTAATAATCCCTTATAAGAGATACGGACACCTATATAAATTGTAATAAGAAGATGTATGGGGACACAACGTATCTCATGAAAACATTTCATTCATACTGCGGAAGGCATTAAGCATGTTGTGTGATTTTAAAAGGGCAACATGAGAATGTTGCTCTACATATAAGCGCAAGATTCTCATGTTGCATTATTAAGTAGATAGCGCATAGCTGATTTTGGAAGTACTGTCCATCTCTCCTGTCTCATCGGCACCACAAGGAGAAGCATCAGCCATGTGACAGGCAGCGCCGGTGCACAGGGACACTCCAGCCTGGCAGCCCAAAGAGAGGGCAGAGGTACAGAGGAGGGGGCATCTCAAAAGGTTTTAACGGCTGAAGCACCAAAAGATTTGTAACAGCTGTAGTGCCTCTGTGTGCTGTATACATATTATGTATGCAACACACGGAATCACTCCAGCTGTTACAAATCTTTTGTGGCTCTCCAGCTGTATGCAGCACATGGAGGCAATCTTGCGCTGTGTAAATGCGACCATTAACTAGTAGTGTTTTATCTCAGCGCCCAATGCATCTCATGCTTGGGTTGAATGACAGTCTCTCGCTGTGTGAACGGCACCTTTGCCTGTGACGCACCTACACACTGCAACCGACACACTAACGTGTTGCGACACACAGTTTGGAAAGCACTGCTCCAATAACTATACAACTATCAATCACACAATATCTCTAATAACTATACAATTATCAATCACACAATATCTCTAATAATGATACAACTATCAATCACATAATATCTCTAATAACTATACAACTATCAATCACACAATATCTCTAATAACGATACAACTATTAATACCACAATATCTCTAATAACTATACAACTATCAATCACACAGTATCTCTAATAACTATACAACTATCAATCACACAATATCTCTAATAACTATACAACTATCAATCACACAGTATCTCTAATAACTATACAACTATCAATCACACAATATCTCTAATAACGATACAACTATTAATACCACAATATCTCTAATAACTATACATCTATCAATTACACAATATCTCTAATAACTATACAACTATCAATCACACAATATCTCTAATAACGATACAACTATTAATCACACAATATCTCTAATAACTATACAACTATCAATCACACAGTCATCTCTAATAATGATACAACTATCAGTCACACAATATCTCTAATAATGATACAACTATCAGTCACACAATATCTCTAATAATGATACAACTATCAATACCACAATATCTCTAATAACTATACAACTATCAATCACACAATATCTCTAATAATGATACAACTATCAGTCACACAATATCTCTAATAATGATACAACTATCAGTCACACAATATCTCTAATAACGATACAACGATCAATACCACAATATCTCTAATAACGATACAACTATCAATCACACAATATCTCTAATAACGATACAACTATCAATACCACAATATATCTAATAACTATACAACTATCAATCACACAATATCTCTAATAACTATACAACTATTAATCACACAATATCTCTAATAACGATACAACTATCAATACCACAATATCTCTAATAACTATACAAATATCAATCACACAATATCTCTAATAACTATACAACTATCAATCACACAGTATCTCTAATAACTATACAACTATCAATCACACAATATCTCTAATAACTATACAACTATCAATCACACAGTATCTCTAATAACTATACAACTATCAATCACACAATATCTCTAATAACGATATAACTATTAATACCACAATATCTCTAATAACTATACAACTATCAATTACACAATATCTCTAATAACGATACAACTATCAATACCACAATATCTCTAATAATGATACAACTATCAATCACACAATATCTCTAATAACTATACAACTATCAATCACACAATATCTCTAATAACGATACAACTATTAATCACACAATATCTCTAATAACTATACAACTATCAATCACACAGTATCTCTAATAACTATACAACTATCAATCACACAATATCTCTAATAACTATACAACTATCAATCACACAGTATCTCTAATAACTATACAACTATCAATCACACAATATCTCTAATAACGATACAACTATTAATACCACAATATCTCTAATAACTATACAACTATCAATTACACAATATCTCTAATAACGATACAACTATCAATACCACAATATCTCTAATAATGATACAACTATCAATCACACAATATCTCTAATAACTATACAACTATCAATCACACAATATCTCTAATAACGATACAACTATTAATCACACAATATCTCTAATAATGATACAACTATCAATACCACAATATCTCTAATAACTATACAACTATCAATCACACAATATCTCTAATAACTATACAACAATCAGTCACACAATATCTCTAATAACGATACAACTATCAATCACACAATATCTCTAATAACGATACAACTATCAATACCACAGTATCTCTAATAACTATACAACTATCAATACCACAATATCTCTAATAACTATACAACTATCAATACCACAATATCTCTAATAATGATACAACTATCAATCACACAATATCTCTAATAACTATACAACTATCAATACCACAATATCTCTAATAACGATACAACTATCAATCACACAATATCTCTAATAACTATACAACTATCAATCACACAATATCTCTAATAACTATACAACTATCAATACCACAATATCTCTAATAATGATACAACTATCAATACCACAATATCTCTAATAACTATACAACTATCAATCACACAATATCTCTAATAACGATACAACTATTAATCACACAATATCTCTAATAATGATACAACTATCAATACCACAATATCTCTAATAACTATACAACTATCAATCACACAATATCTCTAATAACTATACAACAATCAGTCACACAATATCTCTAATAACGATACAACTATCAATCACACAATATCTCTAATAACGATACAACTATCAATACCACAATATCTCTAATAACTATACAACTATCAATACCACAATATCTCTAATAATGATACAACTATCAATCACACAATATCTCTAATAACTATACAACTATCAATACCACAATATCTCTAATAACTATACAAATATCAATCACACAATATCTCTAATAACGATACAACTATCAATCACACAATATCTCTAATAACTATACAACTATCAATCACACAATATCTCTAATAACTATACAACTATCAATACCACAATATCTCTAATAACAATACAACTATCAATCACACAATATCTCTAATAACGATACAACTATCAATCACACAATATCTCTAATAATGATACAACTATCAATACCACAATATCTCTAATAACTGTACAACTATCAATCACACGATATCTCTAATAACTATACAACGATCAATCACACAATATCTCTAATAACTATACAAATATCAATCACACAATATCTCTAATAACGATACAACTATTAATCCCACTATAATCTCTAATAACTATACAACTATCAATACCACAATATCTCTAATAATGATACAACTATTAATCACACAATATCTCTAATAACTATACAATAATTAACCCCTCAAGTCTTCTACTTTTCTTTTCCAAATTATGCAAAAATGTCAGATATGTTTTCGTTTACAATTAGATTTTGTTCCTGAAACCCCAACGCTGAAGAGCACAGAAGGAATTTGTATGGTCCAGAAACACCTTTGTAGTGAAAATCACTTACACATAATTCTGTGAAAAGGTCTTTTCAGGCACAACTACTAATGATACAGAAGTCTGTAAGTTAAACGTGTTGTTTTTCTTCTCGTGCAGTTCAGTTCCTCAAAGCAGAGTTGTGAAAGTATTTGATTGTCTGATTGGAATACTCATTAATCCACATGATACGTTTATTAGTATTCAGTGCTCGTTCATTGCAAGCAGATAAACAGAAAATTAATAAGAATCAACATAATATCATTTCCGCACTCGTTCCAAGAATGAGCTTCAAACAAACACCCTACAACAGGGATAGAAAACAACAGTGAATGGAAATTGCATGGAAAGATAAACATGTTGTATGTGTGCTTTTGTCATTTATCGGTGATGCCAAGTTTAAAATAAAAATACTGTGCCAATTTGAATTTCTATGTTCTTAAAGAAAATATATTAAAACTTACTTATATAAAGTTAAAGTGAAAATATCACAAAGAAAAAAATAAGATTTATTAAGTCTAAAATGGTAAATATTATGGTTTTATCACGGTGCCCATGCTCCCCTTGTTATTGTTTTCCTGTTAGTCTACACTGTGTGTGCTCCCATTGGCTGTCCTGTGTTGGTCCCGCCCAGTATGGCCTTTATATACTGGGCTCCAGCACCCATATGGTGCCCTTTCATGGTGTTCCTGTACCAGTGCTAGTTTCTGCTCGGTGATTCCCAGTGTACCGACTTTGCCTGCCTGACTACTCTGCATCTGTTCTCCTGCTCCTTTGTACCGACCCGGACTGCCTGACTATTCTTCAGTACCTGATCCTGTGTACCGACCCGGCCTGGCTGACGTTCCTGCTCCTGTGTACCGACCCGGCCTGGCTGACGTTCCTGCTCCTGTGTACCGACCCGGACTGGCTGACGTTCCTGCTCCTGTGTACCGACCCGGCTTGGCTGACGTTCCTGCTCCTGTGTACCGACCCGGCTTGGCTGACATTCCTGCTCCAGTGTACCTACCTGGCTTGGCTGATGTTCCTGCTCCGTGATTCGACCCGGCTTGGTTGGTGTTCCTGTTCTGACAGCATATTGTCGCCTTGGCGACATTCTTATTCTCCAGGCTATCCGGTACCCGTTTTGTTCAGCAGAGTGCGAGAGTCAGTTTCCGTTACTGCTACGGCAGTGTGTCTTTGGCCTAGTCTCCGTTACTGCTCCTGCAGGGTGCAAGTGTCTGTCTCCGTTACTGCTCCGGCGGTGCCATTGGCCTAGTCTCCGTTACTGCCCCTGCAGAGTGCAAGTGTCTGTCTCCGTTACTGCTCCGGCAGTGCCATTGGCCTAGTCTCCGTTACTGCTCCTGCAGAGTGCAAGTGTCTGTCTCCGTTACTGCTCCGGCAGTGTGCCATTGGCCTAGTCCCCCGTTACTGCTCCTGCAGGGTGCAAGTGTCTGTCTCCATTACTGCTCCGGCAGTGCCATTGGCCTAGTCCTCTGTTACTGCTCCTGCAGAGTGCAAGTGTCTGTCTCCGTTACTGCTCCGGCGGTGCCATTGGCCTAGTCTCCGTTACTGCCCCTGCACAGTGCAAGTGTCTGTCTCCGTTACTGCTCCGGCGGTGCCATTGGCCTAGTCTCCGTTACTGCCCCTGCAGAGTGCAAGTGTCTGTCTCCGTTACTGCTCCGGCAGTGCCATTGGCCTAGTCTCTGTTACTGCTCCTGCAGAGTGCAAGTGTCTGTCTCCGTTACTGCTCCGGCGGTGCCATTGGCCTAGTCTCCGTTACTGCCCCTGCAGAGTGCAAGTGTCTGTCTCCGTTACTGCTCCGGCAGTGCCATTGGCCTAGTCTCTGTTACTGCTCCTGCAGAGTGCAAGTGTCTGTCTCCGTTACTGCTCCGGCGGTGCCATTGGCCTAGTCCCCCGTTACTGCTCTGGCAGTGTGCCATTGGCCTAGTCCCCCGTTACTGCTCCTGCAGAGTGCAAGTGTCTGTCTCCGTTACTGCTCCGGCAGTGTGCCATTGGCCTAGTCCCCCTGTTACTGCTCCTGCAGAGTGCAAGTGTCTGCCACCGTTACTGCCCCGGCAGTGTGCCATTGGCCTAGTCTCCGTTACTGCTCCTGCAGAGTGCAAGTGTCTGCCTCCGTTACTGCCCCGGCAGTGTGCCAATGGCCTAGTCTCCGTTACTGCTCCTGCAGAGTGCAAGTGATTGCCTCCGTTACTGCTATGGCAGTGAGTCATTGGTCTGGTCTCCGTTACTGTTCCTGCAGAGTGCAAGTGTCAGTCTCCATTACTGCTACGGCAGTGTTCTACGTTACTCCATTCCTGATAGTAATCTGGCAGTTCACATTTGTTTTGCTAACCTGTTCTTGGGCGTTAAGCATCCTGAAGCTCTCTATATGGAAAGAGCTCTATCACAGAACTCTCAACACAGGGGACTATTTACACTCATTGAAGACCTTTAACCCATGCAGTACCTTTGTCCTGGGAATCCAATATATTCTGTCTGACCTGTGTCGGTATAGACTGCTATGTACCTTATGGTTGTACTGGACCTGTGTAGGCATGTATGTTGTTAACCTGTCGTGTGTCTGTATTATACTGCCTGTATACTACAGGACCTGTGAGGGTTCTTATTTTATTGTGAATTCAATAAAACTGTGTTTTATCATAAACCACTGTGTCTGTGTGTCGAACAAACCTTTACAGGTTTGAATGTGTTATTTGCGGATATATGTGAAACAAATTGCTTGCTATCACTATAAATGTGAAACACACACACATCCACATACACACATGTGCACACACACATTCACATACACACACACATTCCTACACACACATAAATGCATCCATACATCCACATATACACACATCCATAGTCACACACATGGACATACACACATACACACACTGCATCAGTGATAAAAGAGCAGGAGAGACATTGACCCCTCCACACATGTACACATCCACATACACACACACACACAGGTGCACACACACACATACCTGTGCACATACCTACACACACACGCACATATATACACACACATCCACACACATCCTTATACACACACACAGACACACACCGAATACAAATCTTACATATTTTTTTCAAGCGGTGACTGCAGACACAGGGAATGATGAAAAGAAATGTATTTTTGCTGCTGCCCATTCTAATCATATGGTGAGCAGTTCTTTTGGCCAGTTGGTTGACAAGAAAAATATAGGAAGCAACCACTCCAGATTATGACTACAGACTCGACTGAAACAACCAAAAAGACAACGTACTTAAGTTAATTTACAAGCGAAGACAATCCTGCCCTGCTTCATGCAGATTACTTGTATGTGAACCCCATGTAGCGCATATATTTGTATGAAGCAGGGCAGAATTGTCTTCAGTCTTTGGCTTGTTTTTAATTTGGGTGCTATGGAGAGTCCCCTCATTCCTTGTTGCAATTCACATTCCATTCACTTGGGTTATTTTATAGATATGTATTTTATTTTGTTTTAGCTCTGTGAGTGTCTTTCATTTTTTATTATGATGACTTCAGTGCAATAGTAACATAGTAACATAGTAAATTAGGTTCAACCTTTGCCTCATACCCTAGTGACATGAGAACTGTATAGCTTTCCTGCTACCAAATAAGTTAGTCTTTATCAGACCTTCCTGATCTGCCTAGTAATACAAAGTATAATTCTGTATGTTCCCTTTTGAAAGAAATGTGTCTAATCTTCTCTTAAATGTATCCATTGTATCTGTCATAACCACCTCCTTGGGCAAGGAATTCGACAATTTAACAGACCTTACTGTAAAAAACCCCTTCCTCTGCAAAAGTCTAAACCTCCTTTCCTCTAATCTCAAAGGGTGTCCCCTGGTCATCTGATCAGGCCTTGGAATAAACAGCGCACCCCAGAGATCCTTGTATTGACCTCTCATATACTTGTACAATGTGATAAGGTCTCCTCTTAGTCATCTTTTATCTAGAGTAAATAAACAAAGTTTGTCTAGTTGTTCCTCATACGTCAAGTCCTCCATTCCCTTGATTAATTTTGTTGCTCTTCGCTGTACCCTCTCTAGTTCTAGTATATCCTTTTTCAGATCTGGTGCCCAAAACTGCACTGCATACGCAAGGTAAGGTCTTACCAATGATTTGTATAATGGCATATTCACTCTTGCTGCAATACCTCTTTTTATGCAAGACAGGATTTTGTTTGCCTTTGCTACTGCTGTTTGACATTGGTCACTGTTTCCAAGTTTGTAGTTGACAAGGATACCCAGGTCTTTCTCTAGCAATGAGTCCCCTAAAATGATTCCATTAAGTTTATAAGTAGTCTTGGGATTATTTCCTCCCAAATCCATGACTTTACACTTCCCCACATTAAACTTCATATTCCATTTGTTTGCCCAATCTGCCATTTTATGTAAATTCCTCTGTAGAGAGCAAATATATTGTTCTGAATTAATTAACCTGCATAATTTAGTGTCATCTGCAAATATTGATATTTTGCTTTCTATATCTATTTCCAAGTCATTTATAAACATATTAAAAAGCAGCGGACCTAATGCTGAACCATGAGGTAATCCACTCTCCATTTTAACTGTATTGGAGAATTGTCCATTTACAACCACACACTGTTCCCTATCCTTCAACAAGTTTTGTATCCAATTGCAAAGGTCATCTCCTAGCCCCGATTTCCTTATTTTATACCCCAGCCTTCTGTGTGGCACTGTATCAAATGCCTTTGCAAAGTCTAGATATATTACATCATCTGCCTTGCCATTATCAAGGTTGCAACTTACTTCCTCAGAGAAGATGAAAAGGTTAGTTTGGCATGATCTATTCTTCATAAAATTTAGAAGAAAACCAATTGCACCTTGGGGAAACAGCAACAAAGTGGATATCTCTTCCTCGCACCTCTCAGTACAATATGTTGGGTACCAAATGCAATATGGATCTCTATGTGACTGATGCACTGCACACTGTCTCAATGTAGTGTTTATTGTTATCAATGTTTTGGCCCAAATCTCACGTCTTCCTCAGAACAAACAACAACATTGTTTTGATTTGGAGTGATAAAGGTGTGAGATATACAGTGAAACATTGCAGTAATAAACTCTACCATTATTAAGAATGGTGTGCGGGGCCCTATCACTTCAACAGACAGGACCCCCTACCCACCCCTACTTGATTCAAATGGAATGTTTAAACTCTTGTATGTATTGGTGACTTATCTAGCACCATGTGGTACAATGGGAATGTAAATCAAGGGAATTAAATCAATGGGAATGTAAATCAATGGGAAAGTAAGTCAATGGAAATTAAGTCAATGGAAATTAATGACAATGTGAAATCAATGGGAATGTAAATCAACAGGAATGAAATCAATGGGAAAATAAGCCAATGGAGAATGTAAATCAATGGGAATGTAAGTCAATGGGAATGAAATCAATGGCAATGTAAATCAATGGGAATTAAATCAATGGGAATGTAAGTCAATGGGGAATGTATGTCAATGGGAATTAAATCAAAGGGAATGTAAATCAATGGTAATGAAATCAACGGGAATGTAAATCAGTGGGGATGTAATATAAATCAATGGAAATGCAAATCAATGTAATGAAATCAAGGGAATATAAAGTGATGGGAATGTAAGTCAATGGGAATTAAATCAAAGGGAATGTAAATCAATGGGAATTAAATCAATGGGAATGTAAGTCAATGGGGATATAATATAAGTCAATGGAAATGCAAATCAATGGTAATGAAATCAAGGGAATATAAAGCAATGGGAATGCAAGTCAATGGGAATTAAATCAATGGGAATGTAAATCAATGGTAATGAAATCAATGGGAATGTAAGTCAATGGGAATTAAATCAAAGGGAATGTAAATCAATGGGAATGAAATCAATGGGAATGTAAATCAGTGGGGATGTAATATAAATCAATGGAAATGCAAATCAATGGTAATTAAATCAAGGGAATATAAAGCGATGGGAATGTAAGTCAATGGGAATTAAATCAACTGGAATGTAAATCAATAGTAATGAAATCAATGGGAATGTAAGTCAATTGGGATATAATAAAAGTCAATGGAAATGCAAATCAATGGTAATGAAATCAGGGGAATATAAAGCAATGGGAATGTAAGTCAATGGGAATTAAATCAATGGGAATGTATATCAATGAGAATGTGAATCAATGTGAATGTGAATCAATGGGAATATAAATCAATGGGGAATGTAAGTCAATGGGAATGAAATCAATGGGAATGTATATCAATGGGAATGTAAGTCAGTGGGAATGTGAATCAATGGGAATGTACATCAATGGGAATGTATATCAATGGGAATGTAAATCAACGGGAATGTATATCAACGGGAATGTGTATCAATGGGAATGTAAATCAACGAGAATGTAAATCAACGGGAATTAAATCAATGGGAATTAAATCAATGGGAATGTTTAGTTTTATTTCGGGGGGAAGCTGTTTTATTCCATAACTGTTCCACTGTCTGTTGTACAGGAGCCCCTTCTGTAATTGTCCCTCCAGTCTACAGGTTACAGTCCTTTCTGTGGTCAAAATAATCCAGTGTCCTCAGCTGCTTTTCTTTTTATGTTGCACTGAGATTCTTCAGTTTCCCGGTATTTAGAATATAAAATAGAACTTATCACTACATAAAACATTTCCATTTCTCTTCTGGGATTTACATGTCCATTGTAGTGATATTTACTGCTCGCTGCCTATCAGTCCAGGGAGGGAATTCAGATGTACTTGTATATAAAATTCAGCCATAAAAGCCTGGCACCATTTACCCAACATCTGTATGTGTGCGTGCGATCCGCCGGAGGGACAAGATAATAAAATACACTAAGCCGTGGATCTGAAGAAGTAAGTTTATTCCAAAGTAAAGACGCAAAATAGTTTATTTTTTTAACCCCTAAAGGACCAGAGAGGAGTACAATGCATTGCTTCATACTTTGTTTCATGTCCCTTATTTCTCATGTGTGCCAGAGGGGTGAGCAACACATTGCAGAGCACTCAAAGGGTTAATAGAACTGTAGTTCATTTTAAGAAGCAGTAAAACCTGTCTACGTGTTGTGCAGCCATAAGTTTATATTGCCCGTTGTTGTTGAGAAATGAACCTCTGTTTTTTGGTGACAGTCATTATGTGAATTGGTTTCTGCATTGGGCCGAGCTGACCACAAACTGCACTACGACTGAATCTAGGGTGAACCCACATCTCTTATAGCACAACGGGCATACATTATGGCCTGGACCAGACCTCATTAACATGCTGTGCATATGATTAGAATAAATTGCCACACTGTGGCACAGCATATAAATATTCATTTTTCAAAAACGATTTATTTTTAAGGAAATGACGTATACATAATTTATACAGTTATTATCTGTGAAACAAACTTGTCTCTACAGAAATCCCAGACATGGAAAGTACAATATTTAGTGATAAGGTCGTAATAATCAGAAATTAGGCAGAATTTCTGTTTTTTGTGCAGATTAAATATGGGTGAAGCAAAGACAAAGAAAGTAAACAAAACTGATCTCTTAAACTCTCATTTAAATGATATCAGTCATTTGCCAGTTTTTATTACTCAGAATATTTCTTTGTCTAGACAGAGGTGATGCACTTCCCATATTGTGGCGATGCAATCTATCTTTAGTGAATCGGAATCCTCCAGATTTGTATTTTTTATTTCTCTTCATAGTAAATAAGAAAACACATGGCCTAGTAATATGGATTTGCATCACACACATTAGAGTAGGGTGACCAAACCTCCCCTTTAACCGGAGACACATATCAAAAATGCATATTGCAGGGCTGCTTTGATTTCAGTGATGGTCTGAAATATGCCTATTTCCTATGTGTTAAAGGTGAGGTCTGGTCAGCCTACATTAGAGGTACATTTATTTTAGAACATTCAAGGTTGCTCACAATGGGGGAGATGCACTTAGGCATGATAAAGGTGAGATGACTTCTCCAAATCCAATGTATTCTATGGAGCCAATGCACTAATATATATCCAGGTTTGGCTCCAATAGAATAACATATGAACTGGAGAAGTGATATCACTGGAATGGTCATCTCTGCTTTATCACCTCTTTATCACTCCTAAGTGCATAACCCATAAGGAGTCAGGGGCAAATACATGCATGTAAATGCTCAATAAGATCACAAGGGGGGATATTCACTGAGCGGTGATAAAGAGGTGATAATGTGGAGATAAAGTGGAGATGACTTCTCCGGTGATATCACTTCTCCAGTTCCTATGTTATTCTAGAGAGTCTATGCACTAAGATCTCCAAAGCTGGAGAAATCACAGTTCATTGACTCCATAGAATAGCATAGGACCTGGAGAAGTGATAAGAAGTCATCTCCACTTTATCACCTATTTGTCACCGCTTAGTGAATCTCCTCCAATGGCTTCCTAGACCCGAAGCCCACCTTGCACAATAACTGTTTCTTGTACTTTTTAACCCGATCAAATAATGGCAACAATAGAAAGAAAATGTAAGCTAATTTACCTTGAAGCACGACCAACAGCAAACTGTTTTTCTTTTTACCTTTCCCTGGATCAACACGGGTGATATGGTAAAGGATCTTGCTTCAGCCTCATCAGTTATGTTTGAACATGTTATTGTGAAGTCCAACAAAGTAGAAGAAAGTGTTCAGTAGGTTATCTAGTTGGCTGGACTGGTTACAGATCCCACACACACACACACACTCCCCCATGCCCCGTCTCTCTTATTTTGCCGTTATCTACCTCACCCCATCTCTCTCGTTCTTCTGCTCCCCTCCATTCCCTACAATGCAGTTAGGTTGATCCAGATCTTCTGCACTCTTCCACATTTGTCCACATATAAAATGTAAAGACATTTAATTGCTAAAGCTCTTAAGACATAATAATGAATATTGAAAAGTAAACCAACATCACATCAGGGAACAGATTCAAACTCCCACTTGGGTGCTAGAAAGATCTCAAACACATTGCAAAGCAACACATTGGAGATCTCTCATATCCAAGGGGATAAAAGACCCATTTGCGTCAATGGCAAAGCTGGAAATGTTTATTTACACCATGGCACTGTTACTTTGTCCCTGGATTGTTCACTTCTTCTTTGTACATATGGCCCTTAGCCATTCTTAAAAATATTTTGTTCTGGGAAACAATGCAGTTAAAATCTTTCCTCAATATCAGCTGAAGGTGATTGTCAGACGTTACAGCCTGAGCAGGCGATACTACGAGCAAATACTCCTTTAATGTCATTGAATGCTCTGAAGGTGTTAGGAGTTTAAGAAAAAAATATCCTGCAGTTGCTAAGCAACCACAGTTCTGGATATCTGTGCCCTTCTGTCCTGTCAGTATGGAGGAGATGTCCTGTAACTGAGGGAAGACTGGGCTGGGGTTCCCTGTTCTCCATAAACCACCCGGCATTGTCAGTATTGCATCAGAGAGGGACAAAGCAATACCACCTACAATGAGAGACATGTTCACTGCTGACTTCCAGGGGAGGACAACCTGCAACCTTCCTGCACTTGGTGAACAACATCACTCATCATTCTTATTCTTTGGCCGAGGCTGATAGACACTGAAGTTCAGCTACACAGCAGCAGGTCACCTCATTCTATCCACAGGCACCTGCAATGGCTTTTATACTGAGAGCGACATAAATCAAAAATTCTAGGTAATGTTATATTTATCTTATTTTTTTGGAAACCCTCTGTGAAGAAATTGTTGGTCTGCACCAGGTCTGTCCTCTTATCAGAATAAGCATAAGAGGACTGAAATAAAAAAGCATAATTCTGACTTCAGATGACATTATTTATCCTGAGTGGTTTAGGGGACGATCTAAACACAAGGCTGAAGAAAGATCCTTCTAGTTCAGCCTGTGCCATATCAACCTTCTCGATCCAGAAGAAAGTGTAAAAAAATATGTATGCTTAAGTCATTTACAATTATTTAAAAAAACCTTCCTGACTCCAATAGTCAGATATTTCCCTGGAGCAATGTCATATCTCATTGAAACCAGCTGTCATAATACACAATATTGCTCAGAGTTAAAACATTTTGAAAGCATCTACATATCTGCAAACACAGCTTCCTAAGGCAAATAATCCCAGTACTACATTTACCAAAAAAAGAATCCCTGCCTTTGTTTTAGTCAAAAGATCCTTTTCTGTAGTCTTTATGGATGACCCCCTATTTAGGGATGTATTAACCTCACCATATTTAGTTTTTTCATAACAATATTCACCTGCATCAAGCCGTGCTCCTCCCCACATTAAGTGTAACACCATACCCACTGCATTTTCACTTCTTCACCCAACACTTCCCTGTCTCATGAACACTTCTCATTCCTCCATTCCTTGTCTCTCCCATCATTTTTCACTCCTGTAAAATGTACTGCTGCTTAAAACTGTGTCCCCACCTTCTATCCATCACCGTCTTCTTCTGCTTAGTGCAGGAGATGTCTCACCTAATCCATGCCCACCTTAAATTACCACTTGTACCTTGGCCCCCTCTCACACACAGAACATCTGCATCATTATAACCGAACTCCCCACCTAACCTCCTCCCATCCCTTCTGCTTTGCTCTCTGGAACACTTCTCTGAGTGCAGTAAACTACCTGCTGTTCACAATCTGGTCATCTCATGCTCTCTAAACCTTCTTGCCATCACCTGGCTTACCTCATTAGACATTGCCTTCGCTGATGCAGTTTCATATGTCAGCCTACACTTCACCCACACCCCTAGACTGGGTAACAGACAGGGGTGTGGAGTATCATCCTATTGCCCTCCATCTCCACATTTCAACTCATCCTCTCTGTTCCTCTCGCTCCTTCCCCACCTTTGAATCTCCATTTCCTTGGCCACTTCCTGACTTCCTTCATTTTTATCCACTGTTGTCCCCACTCTTATCATGGGGGATTTCAACATCCTATTGATAACCCCAACCACACCTCTGTCTTCAAACACTTCTCATTAACAATTTCATTTAATCTCTCATAGTGACAACTCTCCCACACTCAGTGACTACCACTCCTTTGCTCCATCTCCAGCTTCTCAAATGTTCCTAATCCTTTCTGTGACCACAACCTTCTAACTGGATACAAACAAAATATTGGTGCTTCATAGAGTTTCCACAGGCTTTTTTAATCAGTGAGGGTCCACAGGCGCTGTACTTGATCTCCTCGTGGAATGTGCTCGCCAGGGTATTTTTCTTATACCCTTTAAACATATAATAATCGTAAAGGATGGCTGCACTAATCCATCAAGGAACATAATAAAAAAACAATGATAAAAAATATATTCTTTATTGTAAAGAATCATTAAAATACAATCATATATCTTAAGGACAACAGAGGTAGAATCTCATGTCTCATACAGTGCAAAAGCTACATAGTCCACGCGTTTCGCACACAACCTCCTAACTGTCAAACTCATTGGGTCCTGCAACTCCAATGCCATATCCATGATAAAGGCTGGCTGAAAAGCTGCAAACCTTTGACCTATAACAATTATCCACATCCCTGTAGCCGCTTCTTAAAGTGATAGTAATGTCTAAAAAATCTTTTTTGCATTTAGAAGAGCTTAAAAAGCCCTTTAAAGTTGGATTTCTCCTACTGACAGCTGTAAAGCTGTCAGCAGGAGATCCGTGTTGGTCGACACGCTGGTGCTTGAGAAGTGCCGCGATCTCGTTACTTACACGGAATCCCTTCATTTGAATGGTCTAAAACGTGTGCCTAGTGTTCAGGCCTAGTGTTCAGGCACACATTTTAGACCATTCAAATGAAGGGATTCTGTGTAAGTAACGAGATCCCGGCACTTCTCAAGCGCCACCGTGTCGACCGACACAGATCTCCTGCTGACAGCTTTACAGCTGTCAGTAGGAGAAATCAAACTTTAAACGCCCGTATCTCTTAAACCATAGCAGTTTGAGAGATACGTTTTTTTGCATTTAGATCTGCTTTTTAAGCTCTTCTAAATGTAAAAAAGTTTTTTTAGACATTACTAACACTTTAACCCCATTTGTGAATGTACCTGTCCTAACAAGGTCACTTTCCACAGTGTCGCTCTCACAGCAGCCTTGGACAAGGCTGCACCTACAACCCGATGTCACCCCTGCAGGACCCTAACTCGATACATTTCAACTTCATCTCCATTCCTAGAAATCTGCCCTCTACTTGGCCAAACAGACATACACTCACTTCTAGGACAAGATTGACTCTATCAAGCATGTTATTCCAACCTTCCACTTCTACCCATAACCTGCCAGCTTTTCCCTCTCTTCTCTCCTAAGTAAATACGTAATTCCTTTACATCCAAGACAGAGGATGGTGTTTCCCTCTTCCTCACATACTTACATTCAGCCACATGCCCTACTGTCAGATACCTGACTGCCGAGCATATCAGCTGTTCGGAGGACCCGCAGTTCAGGTTAGCGGCATGCCAGATTCTCCAGGCATCTCCTCTCAGTGATCTCTCTGCTGCATGCTGCATTCTTGGGCCAGGCCTCTGCCTGATGTGAGCTGCAGCATTGGGCACTGGGGGTGGGGTGCTGGAGTCCCTGCAAGATACTAGCATTGCTCTGGTATTCTATGTGGGGGGAAGGATGGGCTCAGCCGGCTCTTATGCCTGGGGAGGTGTGTCTAGTACTGACAAGTGCTTCTACTTAAACCCAGGCGATTCCTACCCTCCTGAATACTGCTCCTGAGTACTGCTCTCTGACCCTCTGTAATACAGTGCTATTTATTATATATATATATATATATATATATATATATGTAAAATAACAAACAAAAAATACCATTTTTATTGGACTAAGAGAATTTTGGATTGACAAACTTTCGGGATAAACTCCCTTTCTCAAGTCTAAAGCATTTCCCACTCACTATATATATATAGTCTGTCTATATGGCTGTCTGCTTTCAACCCGCCCAGTATTGCCTATTTAGACTGGGCTTGGGCACCCTTTGGTTGCCCTTCCGTGCCCTTTATGTCGCCTGCACCTGCACTGTGTTCCTGAGCTTCCTGGGCTGTCTACCATCTATGCTCTCCAGTGATCACCTGAGTTCCTGTCTGACAGCTTCCTCGGTTCCAGCTTCCGTTCCTGATCTGGTTGGGTTTGCTGTTCCTGCTGCCGTTCCTGCTCCGGTTGACTGCCATTGATGGTCCTGCTTCCTGTCCTGTACCGGCTGTGTTCCTGCTCCTGGATGCCTGCAGAGTGTCTCCTTCCTCCAGTCGCCTTTGGCGACATTTTCATTCACTTTGTTGGTGTACTCCAGTACGCGGGTACTTGTTAGCTCCACGTATACCGATTGCTTGCTGCTTCCCTTACAGCGCCGGTAGAGATTGTGTTACTTCAGTACGCGGGTACTGGTTCGCTTCATGTTAACCGGCTGCTTGCTGCGTCCCTTACAGCGCCGGTAGAGATTGTGTTACTTCAGTACGCGGGTACTGGTTCGCTTCATGTTAACCGGCTGCTTGCTGCGTCCCTTACAGCGCCGGTAGAGATTGTGTTACTTCAGTACGCGGGTACTGGTTCGCTTCATGTTAACCGGCTGCTTGCTGCGTCCCTTACAGCGCCGGTAGAGATTGTGTTACTTCAGTACGCGGGTACTGGTTCGCTTCATGTTAACCGGCTGCTTGCTGCGTCCCTTACAGCGCCGGTAGAGATTGTGTTACTTCAGTACGCGGGTACTGGTTTGCTCCACGTATACCGGTTGCTTGCTGCGTTCCTTACAGCACCTGTAGAGATTGTGTAACTCCAATACACGGGTACTGGTTCGCTCCATGTTCACCGGCTGCTTGCTGCTTCCCTTACAGCACCGGTAGAGATTGTGTCACACAGTACGCAGGTACTGGTTCGCTCCATGTTCACCGGCTGCTTGCTGCTTCCCTTACAGCGCCGGTAGAGATTGTGTTACTTCAGTACGCGGGTACTGGTTCGCTCCATGTTAACCGGCTGCTTGCTGCATCCCTTACAGCACCGGTAGAGATTGTGTTACTCCAGTACGCGGGTACTGGTTCGCTCCATGTTCACCGGCTGCTTGCTGTGTTCCTTACAGCACCGGTAGAGATTGTGTAACTCCAGTACGCGGGTACTGGTTCGCTCCACGTATACCGGTTGCTTGCTGCGTTCCTTACAGCACCTGTAGAGATTGTGTAACTCCAATACACGGGTACTGGTTCGCTCCATGTTCACCGGCTGCTTGCTGCTTCCCTTACAGCGCCGGTAGAGATTGTGTTACTTCAGTACGCGGGTACTGGTTCGCTCCATGTTAACCGGCTGCTTGCTGCGTCCCTTACAGCACCGGTAGAGATTGTGTTACTCCAGTACGCGGGTACTGGTTCGCTCCATGTTCACCGGCTGCTTGCTGTGTTCCTTACAGCACCGGTAGAGATTGTGTAACTCCAGTACGCGGGTACTGGTTCGCTCCATGTTCACCGGCTGCTTGCTGTGTTCCTTACAGCACCGGTAGAGATTGTGTAACTCCAGTACGCGGGTACTGGTTCGCTCCATGTTAACCGGCTGCTTGCTGCGTTCCTTACAGCACCGTTAGAGATTGTGTTACTCCAGTACGTGGGTACTGGTTAGCTCCATGTTCACCGGCTGCTTGCTGCGTTCTTTACAGCACCGGTAGAGTTTGTGTAGTCCAGTACGCGAGTACTGGTTCGCTCCATGTTCACCGGCTGCTTGCTGCATTCCTTACAGCTCCGGTAGAGATTGTGTAGTCCAGTACGCGGGTACTGGTTCGCTCCATGTTAACCGGCTGCTTGCTGTGTTCCTTACAGCACCGGTAGAGATTGTGTAACTCCAGTAGGCGGGTACTGGTTCGCTCCATGTTAACCGGCTGCTTGCTGTGTTCCTTACAGCACCGGTAGAGATTGTGTAACTCCAGTAGGCGGGTACTGGTTCGCTCCATGTTAACCGGCTGCTTGCTGCGTTCCTTACAGCACCAGTAGAGATTGTGTTACTCCAGTACGCGGGTACTGGTTCTCTCCTTGTTGACCGGCTGCTTGCTGCATTCCTTACAGCACTGGTAGAGATTGTGTAACTCCAGTATGCGGGTACTGGTTCGCTCCATGTTATCCGGCTGCTTGCTGCGTTCCTTACAGCACTGGTAGAGATTATGTAACTCCAGTACGCGGGTACTGGTTCGCTCCATGTTCACCGGCTGCTTGCTGCGTTCCTTACAGCACCGGTAGAGATTATGTAACTCCAGTACGCGGGTACTGGTTCGCTCCATGTTAACCGGCTGCTTGCTGCGTTCCTTACAGCACTGGTAGAGATTGTGTAACTCCAGTACGCGGGTACTGGTTTGCTCCATGTTAACCGGCTGCTTGCTGCGTCCCTTACAGCACCGGTAGAGATTGTGTAACTCCAATACGTGGGTACTGGTTCGCTCCATGTTAACCGGCTGCTTGCTGCGTCCCTTACAGCACCGGTAGAGATTGTGTAAATCCAGTACGCGGGTACTGGTTCGCTCCATGTTAACCGGCTGCTTGCTGCGTTCCTTACACCACCGGTAGAGATTGTGTAACTCCAGTACGCGGGTACTGGTTCTCTCCATGTTAACCGGCTGCTTGCTGCATTCCTTACACCACCGGTAGAGATTGTGTAACTCCAGTACGCGGGTACTGGTTCACTCCATGTTAACCGGCTGCTTGCTGCGTTCCTTACAGCACCGGTAGAGATTGTGTAACTCCAATACGTGGGTACTGGTTCGCTCCATGTTCACTGGCTGCTTGCTGCATTCCTTACAGCACCGGTAGAGATTGTGTTACTCCAGTACGCGGGTATTGGTTCGCTCCATGTTAACCGGCTGCTTGCTGCGTTCCTTACAGCACCGGTAGAGATTGTGTACTCCAGTACGCGGGTACTGGTTCGCTCCATGTTAACCGGCTGCTTGCTGCGTTCCTTACAGCACCGGTAGAGATTGTGTAACTCCAATACGCGGGTACTGGTTCGCTTCATGTTAACCGGCTGCTTGCTGCGTTCCTTACAGCACCGGTAGAGATTGTGTAACTCCAATACGCGGGTACTGGTTCGCTTCATATTAACCGGCTGCTTGCTGCGTTCCTTACAGCACCGGTAGAGATTGTGTTACTCCAGTACGCGGGTACTGGTTCGCTCCATGTTAACCGGCTGCTTGCTGCATTCCTGACAGCACCGGTAGAGATTGTGTAACTCCAGTACGCGGGTACTGGTTCGCTCCATGTTAACCGGCTGCTTGCTGCGTTCCTTACAGCGCCGGTAGAGATTGTGTTACTCCAATACGTGGGTACTGGTTCGCTCCATGTTCACTGGCTGCTTGCTGCATTCCTTGCAGCACCGGTAGAGATTGTATCACTCCAGTACGCGGGTACTGGTTCGCTCCATGTTAACCAGCTGCTTGCTGCGTTCCTTACAGCACCGGTAGAGATTGTGTTACTCCAGTACGCGGGTACTGGTTCGCTCCACGTTCACCGGCTGCTTGCTGCGTTCCTTACAGCACCGGTAGAGATTGTGTCTCCAGTACGCGGGTACTGGTTCGCTCCTTTACTTAGTTGGGTATTCTCTTCATCTTGAGACCCAGCTGGCCTCTGTCCATCATAGGCGACTGGCTAGTTACACCTTATGCCAGTCGCTGAGGCCATCCCTGTCTGTGTTCCAGTACTTGCAGTCTCCAGGCTGCCTTGCCCGGTATATTGGCAAGGCCGGTAAAACCTATTCCATCTTGTGCCAGTATAAGGTTGCCTTACCTGGTATTGGCAAGGCCAGTAGAGCCTCATCCCTCGCTGTACCAGTCTCACGGCTGCCTTGCCCGGTATATTGGCAAGGCCGGTAGAGCCTCATTCTCGTTGTGCCAGTCTCAAGGCTGCCTTGCTCGGTATATTTGCAAGGCCAGTAGAGCCTCATTCCTCATTGTACCAGTCTCATGGCTGCCTTGCCCGGTATACTGGCAAGGCCGGTAGAGCCTCCATCTCCTCGGTTACTAGCCTTCCAGGCTGCCTTGCCCGGTATATTGGTAAGGCCAGTAGAACCTATTCCATCTAGTGCCAGCCTAAGGTTGCCTTACCCGGCATTGGCAAGGCCGGTAGAGCCTCATCCCTCGTTGTACCAGTCTCACGGCTGCCTTGCTCGGTATATTGGCAAGGCTGGTAGAGCCTCATTCCTCGTTGTACCAGTCTCACGGCTGCCTTGCCCGGTATATTGGCAAGGCCGGTAGAGCCTCCATCTCCTCGGTTACTAGCCTTCCAGGCTGCCTTGCCCGGTATATTGGTAAGGCCGGTAGAACCTATTCCATCTAGTGCCAGCCTAAGGTTGCCTTACCCGGTATTGGCAAGGCCGGTAGAGCCTGTCTTACATTCTGTATACCACTACTCTCTATGACTATGTATTGAAGATATATGTTACATGTGTATGCTACCCGCAAGGGTTCTCCTTTAAACTTTTCAATAAAGTTGTGTTTTTATCTTAACTCTGTGTCTGAGAGTCATAACAAACCGTGACAATTATATACTCATCACTCTACTGAGACTACTGTCAATTAAGTGATATATGACTTGTTATCTGCTTTTAGATGCTCCTTGAAAACTCCACTTTTCAGGGAAATCTAGCAATTATCCCCATAACCATTATGAGCAAGGCTAGATCAGCAGCCTGTCCTCCCTCTACTCACTCTTGTTCCCTTCTACAATCACTGTCCCACCTACAACTCCATCACAACCCCATTGTTCACAAAGAGTCTTGTTCTCCCAGACAGATCCATTACTTGACTGGGCCACTGCACTATAAAGAACATGGTCTCAGGCACTGATCAGCAGTTCATATGGCAGGAGACACTTACACCCCATAACACTTACTCCTTCTGTGTCCCACCTACCTTCCTCTGTTAGCTCCTCCAAGCGTGAACCTCTGAACCTTTTCTATTCTATGTGTGATGGCCTCGGTACCCACCCCCTGTAGATTAGGGGGTACCTACCAGGTCATTTACACCAAACCCTCAAGGGACCACCAAACAGGCCTGGCCCATTTGCCACAGGAAGAGGAGAGGCGTCAACCACCTTGGATGACCCTCAGGTGCAGCCAGCCTTGTTAGTGCAGTGACCTGTGTAGGGACTCACACTTCTACCCACTGGAACAGGTCACTGCATAGCAGGTAAGTGTCCCCTCGGATTGGATCTAGTTGTATCACTCAGAGGAGAGGCATCAACTAGACAGGAAGACCTTCAGGTGTAGCTAGACCACGTAGTGCAGTGCAGGTAGCATCCTCTCTGCTCTGAAGTCTCCACCAGGCAGTAACTAACCCCTCTGCTTTGTTGCTTTGGAGCAGGTATAGTCCCCTATGCTCACACCTCCTCCAGGCAGGCACTAACCCCTCTGCCTTGTTGCTGGGGAGCAGGTATAGTCCCTTCTGCTCCAACACCTCCTCCAGGCAGGCACTAACCCCTCTGCCCTGGTATAACAACATCGCCTTTAACAAGGCACTTTTGACTACACAGGTCTGGTCATTCCCCACCCCAATAACAGAGCCTAGACATCTGCTTAGGGGTAGGAAACGCACATCTAAGTTTACTGAAATTCAATACCAGGACTTTTACAGCCTAAATTTACCTACATGCCTATAAACAGACTACTATGACACACAAAATATAGAACATACCACAAACACAACAGAATAATATATTATTGGGATGATTTGGGAATTAAGGGCTCGATCCAAATGTTGGCGTTAAAACCAACGTGAAGAAAAAAACTGCCTTCGCTCCCTAAGCAAGACCAGGTAACGTGAGATTCAAATCTTCCTTACCCAGAAAGCCTAAGGAGCGATAACCAACAAAATACACGTTAACCTTAAACCTGCGTCGCATAGAAAATCTTACCTAAAAACACACAATAAAAATGTTACCTAGCACCACAGCCAATCACAGCACTGCAAAGTATCAAGTTCAGTCAGAAAATCCAAAACCCACGTCTCCAGTTCTGAATAGCTTTCTCTGTGCTTCCCTACCCAGCCACTAGGGGAACACAGAGAAGGCTTTCAGCACCATGGACAGCTTTGAATGCCATAGGGATGTGCACTGCTCACCCCTGTGGCATTCAAAGGGTTAAAATCAATAAAACTAGTACACTAAGCACTACACAATGCCCCCTTCCACATCCCCCCCCCCTTAGTATGTCACATATATTGCATATATGGGACATACTAACCCCATCCACATCCACCTCATGGACTTCCATGTAGTGGACAAATCTGTCTTTTATTCCACAATTAACCCTTTGAGTACCAGAGAGGTAGGAAAGCATTGCTTAACATTAGTGTTGAGCGAGCGTGCTCGGCCGATGCTCGGATCGGCTCGAGCATCGCTCTGCTCTGCACATGGCGGTACTCGTACGAGTACCGCCATGTGCTCGCCCGACATGCTCGGGTGAAGAGGATCTGTGCCGGAAGAGGCACAGATCCGAAGACGCTCCGCTGGACCACCAGGGAATGGAGGTACGGGGGCATTGCGGAGATGAAGGGGGCATTGCGGAGATGAAGGGGGACATTATGGAAGAGGGGCATAGACTCTATGCCCCTCTTCCACAATGTCCCCCTTCATCTCCGCTATGCCCGTCTTCCACAATGTGCCCCTTCATCTCCGCTATGCCCCTCTTCCACAATGTCCCCCTTCATCTCCTATGCCATAGAGGAGATGAAGGGGGACATTGTGGAAGAGGGGCATAGCGGAGATGAAGGGGGACATTGTGGAAGAGGGGCATAGAGTCTATGCCCCTCTTCCACAATGTCCCCCTTCATCTCCGCTATGCCCCTCTTCCACAATGTCCCCCTTCATCTCCGCTATGGCATAGGAGATGAAGGGGGACATTGTGGAAGAGGGGCATAGCGGAGATGAAGGGGGACATTGACCAGGCACCCTCCGCTCATCAGAGCAGGGGGTGCCTGGTTTAATGCTCGAGTGCTCCCATTCATTTGAATGGGGCTCGGGTGCTCGGCCGAGCACTCGAGCATCAGGGGGTGCTCGGTCAGAGCACCCGAGCACCCGAGCATCGGGGTGCTCGCTCATCTTTACTTAACATGTTTCCTACCCCTCTGGTACCCAAAGGGTTAATAGGCAACGTATGGACTACATACCTTGCCTATATATATATATGTGTGTGTTTGTGTGTGTTTTAAACTTTTTTTTAATTAAAATAGTATTATTACACAGTTTAACTTAGATCTCATTTATTGTTAACCCCCTACCTCCTGTGTCCCATTGCTATTAGTACTTTTGCTCCACTCTTCTTCAAACTGAGAGTGGAGCAAAAGTACTAAAAGCAAAGGGACACAGTAAGTAGGGCATCATTAATGGTTGAGATCTAAGTTAACCCTTTGAGTACCAGAGTGGTACGCAACGCATTGCAAAGCAATGCGTTGAGTACCACTCTGGCACTCAAAGGGTTAACATACAACTGAGGGAGCAGGCTGCACTGTGAGTGCAGCGCTCCCCTCATCTCTATGTATACATTATTACTTTATTAATAATTCCCTTGCTGCGGGCGGCTGTGAAGCCTGCAGCATAATAAAACCCCTAGGCATTGGAGAAAGCGGGAGGAGGGGACAGAGACATTGGAGGAAGCGAGTGGTAGGCTTGTACTTGCTGCCCGCTTCCTCCAATACCTCTCCTCACGCGTTGGCTTTGTGCCCAGCTGCCTGGTCGCCTTGTGCAAATCGTCCCTTTTCACAAGGCGTTGTACAATTACAACGCCTTGTGAAAAGGGACGATTTGCACAAGGCGACCAGGCAGCTGGGCACAAAGCCAACGCGTGAGGAGAGGTATTGGAGGAAGCGGGCAGCAAGTACAAGCCTACCACCCGCTTCCTCCAATGTCTCTGTCCCCTCCTCCCGCTTTCTCCAATGCCTAGGGGTTTTATTATGCTGCGGGCTTCACAGCCGCCCGCAGCAAGGGAATTATTAATAAAGTAATAATTTATACATAGAAATGAGGGGAGCGCTGCACTCACAGTGCAGCCTGCTCCCTCAGTTGTATGTTAACGCTTTGAGTGCCAGAGTGGTACTCAACGCATTGCTTTGCAATGCGTTGCGTACCACTCTGGCACTCAAAGGGTTAACTTAGATCTCAACCATTAATGATGCCCTACTTACTGTGTCCCTTTGCTTTTAGTACTTTTGCTCCACTCTCAGTTTGAAGAAGAGTGGAGCAAAAGTACTAATAGCAATGGGACACAGGAGGTAGGGGGTTAACAATGAATGAGATCTAAGTTAAACTGTCTAATAATACTATTTTCATTAAAAAAAGTTTAAAACACACACAAACACACACACATATATATATAGGCAAGGTATGTAGTCCATACGTTGCCTATTAACCCTTTGGGTACCAGAGAGGTAGGAAACATGCTAAGCAATGCTTTCCTACCTCTCTGGTACTCAAAGGGTTAATTGTGGAATAAAAGACAGATTTGTCCACTACATGGAAGTCCATGAGGTGGATGTGGATGGGGTTAGTATGTCCCATATATGCAATATATGTGACATACTAAGGGGGGGGATGTGGAAGGGGGCATTGTGTAGTGCTTGGTGTACTAGTTTTATTGATTTTAACACTTTGAATGCTACAGGGGTGAGCAGTGCACATCCCTATGGCATTCAAAGCTGTTCATGGTGCTGAAAGCCTTCTCTGTGTTCCCCTAGTGGCTGGGTAGGGAAAAGCACAGAGAATGCTGTTCAGAACTGGAGACGTGGGTTTTCTACTCTTACTTGTGTGCTGTACTCCAAAAAAAATAGGTGTTAGATTTCTGGAGAGAAATGTTGCAATTTAACGCGAGTTAGCCCTAACTCCAACATTTGAATAGCTTTTGGCGTCGTTTGTATATTATCCTCTATGGGCGAGATCTTGCTGTTCTGGTGACGGGCGATGTCTGTTTCAGAACTGGCATCTCTTGTTTCTAGTAGAACATTTGCATTGCTCAATTGACGTTAAAACCAGCGTCTCCATTTTTTTCTGGCGATGCCAACATTTGGATCGAGCACTAAGACTTTGCAAACTGGAGTTACAGAACTGGCAACAGTAACATATGCAAACTGCCTATTAGCCACTTGCATGGGACTCACAGCAATGCTGCTATGTATGGCACCAACCAATAGATGGCAATTCACAGGACAATGCTTGTACGTCCATAACAATGTTAAACCAATAGCTTGCAGAGCAATGCTGCTCTGCAGTGTTCAACCAGTAGATGGCAGTACAACACTACTATTCAGTAATCAACCAATAGAGGGCAGTTTAACGCTGCTATGTGGTTTTCAACAAATAGAGGGCAGGTCACAGGAAAGGATAATACAGTGTTCAACCAATAGATGGAGACATTTGTGTTGGCAGTCCCACCATGCACATAGGTAGAGTTATCACACTATGGTCTCTCTTTAATGTTTTATGCCGCTATATGTTTATCCTCTATTGCACATATCTAGGTAGCAGTCCGTCATACAGCAGTCAGGTGTATCTATATAATTACTGTGTGTAACAGAAGCACTTACCTAGGTAGGAGTCCGTCATACAGCAGTCAGGTGTATCTATATCATTACTGTGTGTAACAGAAGCACTTACCTAGGTAGGAGTCCGTCATACAGCAGTCAGGTGTATCTATATAATTACTGTGTGTAACAGAAGCACTTACCTAGGTAGGAGTCCGTCATACAGCAGTCAGGTGTATCTATATAATTACTGTGTGTAACAGAAGCACTTACCTAGGTAGGAGTCCGTCATACAGCAGTCAGGTGTATCTATATAATTACTGTGTGTAACAGAAGCACTTACCTAGGTAGGAGTCCATCACACAGCAGTCAGGTATATCTATATAATTACTGTGTGTAACAGAAGGACTTACCTAGGTAGGAGTCCATAACACAGCAGTCAGGTGTAACTATATAATTACTGTGTGTAACAGAAGCACTTACCTAAGTAGGTGTCCGTCACACAGCAGTCAGGTGTATCTGTATAATTACTGTGTGTAACAGAAGGACTTACCTAGGTAGGAGTCCATCACACAGCAGTCAGATGTATCTATATAATTACTGTGTGTAACAGAAGAACTTACCTAGATAGAAGTCCATCACACAACAGTCAGACGTATCTATATAATTACTGTGTGTAATATCTGTATAATTCGTGGATTTTCCTAACAATTGTGACGGAAAGTCGGAATTTTATTAAAGACACGGAGGTGAATATTATGCTATAATCCTTCTCCACTGCTCCATTCAGCAGCAAAGACAACTTTATTGTTACATACAGAGAAAAAAAGAAACTGAACCCATCATACTCCTCCCCCAGTTAACCACTCCCACAACCCCTGTAAACTGGGATGCAGCCTTAAGCTCCACCTCTTTCTTATGGAAGCGACCGAAGAATCTGATCCACTGGAAACATCAGAAGCCACCACCTGGATCCGACAGAAGTCCTTACACCAAGCAGAACCATACTGCAGAAAGCCACCTGGAAGGAAAAAGAGAAACAGTAAAAGGTAGGGAACACTGGGAGGGATAATATTCACCTCCTTTAATAAAATTCCTACTTTCCGTCACAATTGTTAGGAAAATCCACAAATTTTATGGCAAGCACGGAGGCTTCATATTATGCTAGTTTGAAGCAACACCAACAAAATAAGTAGAAACAAGAGAAACAAGTTACCCTAAAGATCCAAAAAAGACCTGCTCTAGACCAAGAAGCCACAGAGACCAAATTACAAACAACCACTAGGCCGCAAAGCCATAGACACAAATTCACCCTGAAAGGAAGAAACCCGAAAGACATAAGCAAGGCAACACGTTCCCCGAAAGACCCAGCAAGGAAGGAAAGACAACCACCGCTGGAAAACAGGCCAGCACTGATCCGAAACCCATATGTCAACATACCCCAGAAAAAGTAACCCATTTAGGTGTCAAGGCCAGTCAGGCGGACAAACTGCCAAAGATAGAAAGACCAACCCTGTAGAAGACATGAGGATACCAGGGCAGAAAAGAAAATTCCCAACTGAAAGCACACCGAGCACCCCAAAGGCGAGGCGAAAACCACAAACAACAAAACCGAACTGAAACACCAGGAAACGCAGGAGAAAACTGAGAGGGCCCAAAACTCGAACCCAAAGGTGGGAAAGGAACGCCAGTTCAAAACTGAAAGACCTAGAATCATAGAAAAGGTAAACAAATCGACCTGCACAGAGAGGGTGACAAGGGGACAACCATAGAACAAAACCAAAACATAAAGAAAAAAAGGAGATCCCTGAAAAATTATATACATATATACATATATATATACACATACATACACACATACTTAGACAGACCCCTAAAGAAAAACATGGATCAAAGAGGGAAGCCGCACCACTCAAAGGCAGCAAAAATAGTGGAGGAAAACAATGGATGGAACAGGCGGGATCACAGACAGCAAAAGCAACCTTACATAGAGGGAACCAGAGGAAAATGCAACCAGAGACTGGGCAGCCTGCCGAAACACAAATCCACAAAATCTCTCTCTCTCGAGAAGGGGGCACTTGAGGGCAAAACCACACAAATCAAAAATGTACATACGTGGCATAAGCAAGAGATTGGGCTCCACATGCCAGAGCCCATGTCATCAGAATATAATGTCCTCTTGAGGAGAGGGTCCAATGTGTGGGAACTAAGATACACCACATCCAAGCTGGCCATAAGTCAGTGCGGGTAAATTGTAAAGGGAGGCATGCCCAGAATAAAATCAGAAGAGAGAGGGAAAGACAGGACCCAATCCCTGTTAGAAAACAACTGGCAGCACATGAGGGGTCAGGTTAAGCACCTGAAAGTGTCATGTGGCACATTAGGAGTCAGGTTAAGCACCTGAAAGTGTCATGTGGCACATTAGGAGGCAGGTTAAGCACCTGAAAGCTTCAGTTGGCACATTAGGAGTCAGGTTAAGCACCTGAAAGTGTCATGTGGCACATTAGGAGGCAGGTTAAGCACCTGAAAGCTTCAGTTGGCACATTAGGAGTCAGGTTAAGCACCTGAAAGTGTCATGTGGCACATTAGGAGGCAGGTTAAGCACCTGAAAGTGTCATGTGGCACATTAGGAGGCAGGTTAAGCACCTGAAAGTGTCATGTGGCACATTAGGAGGCAGGTTAAGCACCTGAAAGTGTCATGTGGCACATTAGGAGGCATTCATTTGGTATCCCAGGAATCAGGTTAAGCACCTGAAAGCTTCATTTACCTCAGATGGTGCCCTCCTGAGGTGAGGGTCAGAGTAGTGGGACGAAGCCAAACCATTCACTACCGCCTGTAATGTGCGGCATCCAAGCAGGGTACAACCTGTGCCAGAGACTGCCTTGTGCCAAAGTAACTTAATCTGGGTTAGGGGCAGATAAGCCTGCGTGGTAGAAAAAGTTTTCCTACAGTATGACAGAAACAGCTGCCCGAGGGACGGGCTATACCAACATGATAGGGGCATCGGCAAATTGCAACATGCAGAGCAAGGACTGCACCCAGAAACTGCGGGATTGCGCATTCTGTGTGCTGAAAGCTGAGGGAAATCCCAGTCCGGACAGACAACCAGCTCCACTAGACCAGAATCCCCCCCAGTCCTGCCAGATAGAGTGCCAACATCAAGTAATGACTAATAGGCAAACTGGAGAAAATCCCTATAACGTTGGAGGGAAGGACAGGAGATAACCCCAGATACCAGGGTAAAGAAAAAAGGTACTGGCACAACGACTGATACACACACATATATACATATACAAATACTAGCGGTGAAAGGTATGCCAAGAGGTGTAAGCTCAGATAGGAATACTAGTGCCAAATGGAAAAGCAAGTAGAGCGAAGCCCAGAAAGGAGTAACTAAGGGAAAAACATACAGAAGTAGATCCATGAACAGAGAGAGAAATACACTGCAAGGAGATCTAAACCCAGATAGGAAAAAACAAGGACAGCTATGGACAGATAGGAGGTACCAACGCCAAAGATATAGGCAAGTAGAGCTATGCCCATATAATAAACACCAGGGTGAAAACTAGGCAAGCAGAGCTAAGCCCATATAATAAACACCAGGGTGAAAAGTAGGCAAGCAGAGCTATGCCCATATAATAAACACCAGGGTGAAAACTAGGCAAGCAGAGCTATGCCCATATAATAAACACCAGGGTGAAAACTAGGCAAGCAGCACTATGCCCATATAATAAACACCAGGGTGAAAACTAGGCAAGCAGAGCTAAGCCCATATAATAAACACCAGGGTGAAAGCTAGACAAGCAGAGCTAAGCCCATATAATAAACACCAGGGTGAAAACTAGGCAAGCAGAGCTATACCCATATAATAAACACCAGGGTGAAAACTAGACAAGCAGAGCTAAGCCCATATAATAAACACCAGGGTGAAAACTAGGCAAGCAGAGCTATGCCCATATAATAAACACCAGGGTGAAAACTAGGCAAGCAGAGCTATGCCCATATAATAAACACCAGGGTGAAAACTAGACAAGCAGAGCTACCCATATAATAAACACCAGGGTGAAAACTAGACAAGCAGAGCTACCCATATAATAAACACCAGGGTGAAAACATATAAGGAGATAGGTGAAACTGAGGAGAACATACGCAAATAGAGCTAAGTCCCGATAGGGAAAACAAGGGAAAAGAAAAGGTGTAAAGAAAACGAAGCCTAGATAGGAATACAAGGGAAAATGGATATGCAAGTAGAGCAATACCCAGAAAAGGATACATAAGAGAGAAAATCTATACCTACAAATAGAACACAGACGCACCCATACATACACCGTGCAGTATAATGCCACCAGATGAATAGTTCTGCATATACACCGCTGAAAAGTTCAGATGTATAGATCCAGCATACACACTGCTGTCATTTCACAGATGCCGTGTTACATAAACATGTACTGATATATATGTAGACCTACACGCATACAGACACAGGTAGACATGGCCAGCTAGAAAAGTACCAGGGCCAAAAATATATGCGAATAGATCCAAGTTCAGGGTGAAATATTCTGCAAAGATATGGATCATAAAAAATAGGGCAATAGAGAAAGCAAATAGATCCATGCCCAGATAGGAAAACGCCAGGGAGAACTATATACATACACATATATATATATATACATATATATATACATATACATACATACATACATACACACAGATACACATACACATATACATACATATACACACACATACATACACAAGGAGACCCATACCTAGATAGGATACTAGGGTAAAATATAGATGCAGACAGAAAACCTATACAGCAGAGCCATGTTCAGATAGGAAAACTAGGGTTAAGTACAGAAGTAAGGAGACAGGAGTCCAGAGAGGAATTATAAGGATGAAGAGAGTCAGTAAATAGACAGGTGTAGGAAACAGTCAGTAAATAGACAGGTGTAGGAAACAGTCAGTAAGTAGACAGGTGTAGGGAACAGTCAGTAAATAGACAGGTGTAGGGAACAGTCAGTAAATAGACAGGTGTAGGAAACAGTCAGTAAATAGACAGGTGTAGGGAAACAGTCAGTAAGTAGACAGGTGTAGGAAACAGTCAGTAAGTAGACAGGTGTAGGGAACAGTCAGTAAATAGACAGGTGTAGGAAACAGTCAGTAAATAGACAGGTGTAGGAAACAGTCAGTAAATAGACAGGTGTAGGGAAACAGTCAGTAAGTAGACAGGTGTAGGAAACAGTCAGTAAGTAGACAGGTGTAGGGAACAGTCAGTAAATAGACAGGTGTAGGGAAACAGTCAGTAAATAGACAGGTGTAGGGAACAGTCAGTAAATAGACAGGTGTAGGGAAACAGTCAGTAAATAGACACGTGTAGGGAAACAGTCAGTAAATAGACAGGTGTAGGGAACAGTCAGTAAGGAGACACGTGTAGGGAAACAGTCAGTAAATAGACAGGTGTAGGGAACAGTCAGTAAATAGACACGTGTAGGGAAACAGTCAGTAAATAGACAGGTGTAGGGAAACAGTCAGTAAATAGACAGATGTAGGGGAACAGTCAGTAAATAGACAGGTGTAGGGAACAGTCAGTAAGGAGACACGTGTAGGGAAACAGTCAGTAAATAGACAGGTGTAGGGAACAGTCAGTAAATAGACACGTGTAGGGAAACAGTCAGTAAATAGACAGGTGTAGGGAAACAGTCAGTAAGGAGACAGGTGTAGGGAAACAGTCAGTAAGGAGACACGTGTAGGGAAACAGTCAGTAAATAGACAGGTGTAGGGAACTGTCAGTAAATAGACACGTGTAGGGAAACAGTCAGTAAGTAGACACGTGTAGGGAAACAGTCAGTAAATAGACAGGTGTAGGGAACAGTCAGTAAGTAGACAGGTGTAGGGAACAGTCAGTAAGGAAAGGAGAAACTAAACATCCCCACCATATAACTGGGTAAGAGACAGGAGGAAGCCTGGTGACCAGACAGGAGAAAATCAGCCCCTGTTGACCATAGAATGTAAATGTATAAGAAAACTATGTAACTTTTACCCAGAGGGTCACATAACCACCAGAAAGTCAGGTCACAGGTGAAGGTGATCACATGGTCTGATTGAAGGTGATCACATGGTCTGATTGAGGGGTTTCCATAACAACTGGGCCTTGTGCAGCTCCAGCAGAGTAATGGCAGGCAAATTGGGTTTTTAACCCCTGCAGCACTGGAGGAATGTGGACTTGTAATAGAGCAAAACAAAGAACAGTAGGACCATGAGGGCTAAGGATAGCACCTAAGAGGTGTGCAAGGGGAACCTGAAATATCCCCAAAGCTACATACATCTAGTGGTAAGGGCAGAAGCACACAAAGCAGTACATAGCATATGTTGTAATAATATGTCCCAGGTTTACCTGATTGCATTGTAATTAATAAAGAGTATATTTACACAATCAGTTCTCTCTATACCATGAGTTACTCATTAATTTATTAGCTCCTAAAGAGCGCAGATTCACACACTATTACTATAATGCAAGGAAAACCTGTAAAGGCCAAAAAGGGTAAAGGAAAGTGTAAGGGGAGAACCAATACATGCAGACAAAATGCACATTCTGAAATAAAACATATACAGTATAAAACAAAGGAGAAAAACATACATGAGTCCCACAATAAGTGAACAAAACCAAATACAAGGTCAGTTTACCAGAGACAAAATGAGAGTGATACTTATCTGAAGGGAGCAGCAAAGAAAGAGGTGGAGCTTAAGGCTGCATCCCAGTTTATAGGGGTTGTGGGAGTGGTTAACTGGGGGAGGAGTATGATGGATTCAGTTTCTTTTTTTCTCTGTATATAACAATAAAGTTGTCTTTGCTGCTGAATGGAGCGGTGGAGAAGGATTATAGCATAATATTCGCCTCTGTGCTTGCCATAAAATTACTGTGTCTAACAGAAGCACTTACCTAGATAAAAGTCCATCACACAGCAGTCAGACGTATCTATATAATTACTGTGTGTAACAGAAGCACTTACCTAGGTAGGAGTCCATCATACAGCAGTCAGGTGTATCTGTATAATTACTGTGTGTAACAGAAGTACTTACCTAGGTAGAATTCCATCATACAGCAGTCAGGTGTATCTATATAATTACTGTGTGTAACAGAAGCACTTACCTAGGTAGGAGTCCATCACACAGCAATCAGATGTATCTATGTAATTACTGTGTGTAACAGAGACACTTACCTAGGTAGGAGTCCATCATACAGCAGTCAGGTGTATCTGTATAATTACTGTGTGTAACAGAAGCACTTACCTAGATAAAAGTCCATCACACAGCAGTCAGACGTATCTATATAATTACTGTGTGTAACAGAAGCACTTACCTAGGTAGGAGTCCATCATACAGCAGTCAGGTGTATCTGTATAATTACTGTGTGTAACAGAAGTACTTACCTAGGTAGAATTCCATCATACAGCAGTCAGGTGTATCTATATAATTACTGTGTGTAACAGAAGCACTTACCTAGGTAGGAGTCCATCACACAGCAATCAGATGTATCTATGTAATTACTGTGTGTAACAGAGACACTTACCTAGGTAGGAGTCCATCATACAGCAGTCAGGTGTATCTGTATAATTACTGTGTGTAACAGAAGTACTTACCTAGGTAGGAGTCCATCACACAGCAGTCAGGTGTATATATATAATTACTGTGTGTAACAGAAGCACTTACCTAGGTAGGAGTCCATCATACAGCAGTCAGGTGTATCTATATAATTACTGTGTGTAACAGAAGCACTTACCTAGGTAGGAGTCCATTATACAGCAGTCAGGTGTATCTATATTATTACTGTGTGTAACAGATCTTACCTATGTATATAATATACCGCAGTCAGGCATATCAATGCATAAGAGGTTGTCTTTATATAATGATTTATACGAGGGGGTGCTGATAAGTATTGAGCCTTACCCAGAAAAAAATTGAGCTAGGAAGCTGTAACTGCCACATTATTCTACATATTCCCCCAGGAAGTCAATGCACTTGCGACATCTGTCCTGCAGCTTCTTTAGTCCCTGCAAATAAAATTCTTCCGACTGCTGGTGTAACCACTTGTTTGCAGCATTAGTTGCCTCTGGAATACTCCCAAATCGTTGTCCCTTCGGGTGTTTTTTGAGATTGGGGAACATATGATAGTCATATGGAGCCAGGTTGGGCAAATAGGGTTGATGGGGCATCACTTGAAAGCCTAAGGAGGTCAGTTTTGCCATTGTGTCACCTGCAGTGTGTGTGATGAGGCATTGTCATGCAACAGGATGACACCTTTGTGGAGCTTTCCTCTACGTTTTTCCTTGATGTTTTTCCTCAACTTCATCAATAAAGCACAGTAATATGTTGCAATGATGGTTGAACCCTTTTGTAGGTAGTCCACCAGCAGAAGTCCCTTCTTATCCCAAAAAACTGTTGTCATTTGCTTCTGCACTGACCTTTTGTCACGCCGCTTACCTCTCACACTACTGATCGCGGGTCTTTCCTCTCCGTGTTGCCTCATGTACAGAGCGCCTTCCGGGTTCATCGCGTCAGTAGGGGAATGACGTCATCGCCCGGTGCGTATATAGGGCGACATCCTCCTTTGCTCAGAGCACTATCACAGTGTTCTAGTTGAGAGTAGATCTCTTGTCTGTGCTCTGAGTTCTTAGTGTATGACCCTTGGCAAGACTTCTGACACTCCCTTCTGCCTTACAAATCGGATACCTATAGATCTCCAGTGTATGACCCTTGGCAAGACTTCTGACACTCCCTTCTGTCTTACGAATCGGACACCTATTGATCTCCAGTGTATGACCCTTGGCAAGACTTCTGACACTCCCTTCTGCCTTACTAATCGGATACCTATTGATCTCCAATGTATGACCCTTGGCAAGACATCTGACCAATCCTTCTGCCTTACGATTTGAACTTGTGGTGATCTTCTGTGTATGACCCTTGGCAATACTTCTGTTGATCTGCCTTCATTCCACTTTTATATTCTTGGGGAGTTTAATGCTACATAGTAGCCACCGCACTCTAGCTACGCTCCCTATCCATCGCTCTCCAGCCCTCACTCCCCCCTGCAGGAGAGTCCGTACTGTCCACTGAGGAGCTATCCAGGTCTTGGTCCTAGCTCAACTAGGATCAGACATCTGGCTTCGCGGCCAGCAACTTTAATCCGGCCCTAGCCGCAGCACAGCCTTACCGTGACAGTCACTGCACTACGAGCTACGATCTCTAAGCAGCGCACTATAGCACTCCCTCTCCTGCAGGCTTAAAACTGCTTATGGTATCCTACTAGTTCCTGACACCTTTGCACACAGAACTTCTTTGGCCTGGGGGAACCACTGTGCCTCCATTCCTTAGACTGTTCCTTTGTCTCAGGATCATAAGAGTAGATCCATGTCTGATCACCAGTTACCAGTTTGTCCAGGAAATCTGACTAATTTCTTGCAAAATGTTCCAAAACAGCCATCAATGTCTCCACACGTCTCCTCTTTTGTTCAGTTGTCAAAAGTTTTGGGATCCACTTTGCTGCAAGCTTTCTCATTTCCAAGTTGTTGTGGATAATGGCACCAACTCTCTCATATGATATTCCCAGATATGTAGCAATATGTTTGGCTGATATTCGGCGGTCCTCCATGATCATGTCTTGGATGGCTTTCACATTTGAAGGCACAGAGACAGAAACAGGCCTTCCACTGGGTTTCTCACTTTCAACACAGAAATGGCCAGTTTTGAAATTGACAACCCAACGTTTAACTGTTGCATATGAAGGGCCACTGTCACACAAAGTTTGTGAAATTTCTTCATGGATCTGCTTCACACTTTTCCCTTGGAGAAACAAGAAATTGATTATGGGCCTATGCTCTTCTACATTGAACTTTTCTGGAGGTGCTGCCATGTTCACTTTGGACCTTAAACATAAAGATAAGTTAAAATCATAGGCAGTTGATTTTTGCACCATTGAATATAGACAGATTGGCCAGTATTTAGTTATCACCTCTTCACCTCTTCAGAACAAACATTGGACTTCAATTGCCCAGAATTGCTTCTCTTAGTTTGTGCATAAAAGTTCCCATGCCATAAAACATATATGGACATACCACAGTGTGACGTGAAAGACATGTGACTGGGTAAGCTGTTTATTCCTCTGTTGTAGCACCACTTTACCTGCTATCATTATCATGTCTCTGAAATAACAGTGGACACTCGTAGCCTCGGTTCTCTTTGATGATCTAGGCAGTAAGGTGACAGGGCATACCTAGTAAGAGGGATCAGGGTCAGCTTTGAAATGTAATGGAGATGTTTATAGCATCCGAGAGGTTAATATTCTGCTTCTGTAAAATACATTAAAAAATGAACAATATCATCTGCCTATTTTTATAATTGTGGGACAATTTCATCACATTTTACTTTTTTATTTTCTGCCTTTGTTACAATGAGGTAATTCATATGTTTAAATTAGAATTTGGTTCCCAGGGGATTCTCACTTGATATCATTTTCATTATAGAGGCGAGCACATTAAATCTTGCTTTTTCAGCTAAGCAGATTCAGTGCTACAACACAATTTATGAAACCATTGTAGAGTACATAAAACATAATTATTTTTCTGCAAAACCTGCCATTCTGATTGCATTCATTTCATTGTCAATCACCAATTTCATTTATTTGACTTATTGAATGATGCTATATGAAAGTGCATAATCCTTTATTATTGCAGTTTATTGTTAATCATCAGAATTTAAATACTTTGACGATTTTCATTATTTTAGCTGCATCAATACCATGGTGCCATTAACTTAAGAGAAAACCTCTCAGACTATTGATAATTTACTTTATAAAGGAGCGGTCTTGGCGCTGCAAAAGCATTTTTGTTAAAAGTGAAAATATGCAGTCAGGCCACTTTAGGATGTCTGTCTATCATATAATGTATAAATATCAACCACACACACACACACACACACACATACACACAGATACACACATACACATACCACACACACAGACACACACACATTTACACACAGACGCACACATACACACACACATTTACACACATTTACACACATACACACACACACACACACACATACATTTACACACAGACACACACACACACATTTACACACATACACACACACACATACACACACACACATTTACACACAGACACACACACACAAGACACACACATACACACAGATCCACACATACACATACCACACACACAGACACACACACACATACACACATTTACACACAGACACACACATACACGCACACACATATACACACACACACACACACACACACACACACATTTACACACAGACACACACACACAAGACACACACATACACACAGACACACACACAGACAGACACACACATACACACAGACAGACACACACACACACACAGACACACACACATTCTATAAATGAGTGCAATGTAGTACTGTAACAGTGGCATTTGGCAGCACCCACTGGGAACTCCCAGGAATTCCTTTACAGTGGACTGAAATGCCATAAAATGTGTAGGACTGGGGGCACTGTGTGGTCTCATACCCCCACACACATCTCCTCACATCTGTTATATAGGGCAAACTTTTATGCACAACTTTTTTTATCAAGAGCACCAATTAGTGTCCAAAAGGCCATGTTTATTATAATGACCTCTATGGGAGAGTTACTGACTAGAACACCACCACCACAGTAACAGATAGTAACAACACCACGTGGTGACAAGATTACAAAACTGCTGGCAACTGAATGAGCTAGATATTGTTCTGACAATCAAAGAGTTAATAAAGTAATTATGTTTTTACTTCAGATCCTTGTGGATCCATGTAGGTTCCTTTGATGATGAACCCTCTCTCTTATCCCCTTACCAGTACTGTGTGATATGAACCCTCTCGTTTATCCCCTTATCAGTATTTTGTGATATGAACCCTCTCATTTATCCATTTATCAGTACTGTGTGATATAAACCCTCTCGTTTATCCATTTATCAGTACTGTGTGATATGAACCCTCTCGCTTATCCCCTTACCGGTACTGTGTGATATGAACCCTCTCGTTTATCCCCTTATCAGTATTGTGTGATATGAACCCTCTCATTTATCCATTTATCAGTACTGTGTGATATGAACTCTCACGTTTATCCATTTATCAGTACTGTGTGATATGAACCCTCTCGTTTATCCCCTTATCAGTATTGTGTGATATGAACTCTCACGTTTATCCATTTATCAGTACTGTGTGATATGAACTCTCACGTTTATCCATTTATCAGCACTGTGTGATATAAACCCTCTCGTTTATCCATTTATCAGTACTGTGTGATATGAACTCTCATGTTTATCCATTTATCAGTACTGTGTGATATGAACTCTCACGTTTATCCATTTATCAGCACTGTGTGATATGAACTCTCACGTTTATCCATTTATCAGCACTGTGTGATATAAACCCTCTCGTTTACCCATTTAACAGTACTGTGTGATATAAACTCTCACGTTTATCCCCTTACCAGTTCTGTGTGATATGAACCCTCTCCTTTATCCCCTTACCAGTACTGTGTGATATAAACCCTCTCGTTTATCCCCTTATCAGCACTGTGTGATATAAACCCTCTCGTTTATCCCTTTACCAGTACTGTGTGATATGAACTCTCAATTTTATCCCCTTACCAGTACTGTGTGATATGAACTCTCACGTTTATCCCCTTACCAGTTCTGTGTGATATGAACCCTCTCCTTTATCCCCTTACCAGTACTGTGTGATATGAACTCTCACGTTTATCCCCTTACCAGTTCTGTGTGATATGAACCCTCTCCTTTATCCCCTTACCAGTACTGTGTGATATAAACCCTCTCGTTTATCCCCTTATCAGCACTGTGTGATATAAACCCTCTCGTTTATCCCTTTACCAGTACTGTGTGATATGAACTCTCAATTTTATCCCCTTACCAGTACTGTGTGTTATGAACCCTCACGTTTATCCCCTTACCAGTACTGTGTGATATGAACCCTCACATGCATCCCCTGTAACGGTTTTGTAAGACACTCAGACCAGGAGGTTAGAATAAAACACAGTTTTATTGAAACAAACAAGAAACACTGCCCACTACAGGCTTAATTTGCAATGACAGGTGAATGAGTATAGAACTATGAATGCCCTGTCAGGCCCAGTATAGAGTAAAAACATATACTGTCACAGGACAGGCTTAAATGTGAAACAACAGTGGCACAAGGGTTAAAGTCCTAGGTAGGTAATCAGTCTCTGTTGTGGTGTGTTAGACAACGTCCAGTAGATGGTAAGAGCAGCAAGAGACTGTGGTGCAGGGTGTGGAAGCACCTTAGCAGTGAGGCAGAACTGACACACTCCAAGGACTGGCAATGAGCGAGATACCCAACACTCTGCAAGAGCTGAATGGAACTAGAGCCAATAGTACCCTTCCAGTGTGGTAACGGACACACAAACACTGCCTGAGCTGAATAGTACCAGAGCCAATAGCACCCTTCTGATACGGTCACGGAACCCTGTACACTGCGAGAGCAGATGGAATCGCCCAATAGCACCACCCGGTGCGGTAACTGATATACTGTGCAAGTAAGGTGTTAAGCGGAAGCACAGTTTAACGGAGGCCACAATGCTCTGCAAGTGTAAACAAGAGGCTCGGTATAGCGGAAGCTGCAATGCTCTGCAAGTGTAACGGAAGGCTCGGTATAACGGAGGCAATAGTGCTCTGCAAGTGTTAACGGACAGGCTCAGTATAACGGAGGCAACAGTGCTCTGCAAGTGTAACGGAAGGCCCAGTGTATGGAGGCAACAGGCTCTGCGAGAGTTAACTGTATGTTCAGTCTGCACAACACTGCATACAAAAGTTCAAAATGTCGCCAGGCGACAAAGAGTCAGGATCTTCAGCAGGAACACTCTCAGGATGACAGGATAGCCGGAATCAGGTCACGGAGCAGGGACGTCAGCCAGGCCGGGTCAATCATGGAGCAGGAACGTCAGCCAGGCCGGGTCAATCACGGAGCAGGAACGTCAGCCAGGCCGGGTCAATCACGGAACAGGAACGTCAGCCAAGCCGGGTCAATCACGGAGCAGGAACGTCTGCCAGACCGGGTCAATCACGGAGCAGGAACCAATAAGAATAGTCAGACGGGCCAAATTGGTACACAGGAACGCAGGAACACAGCAACGGTGGCACTGGTACAGGAACACCACGAAAGGGCACCTGACAGGTGCCAGAGGCCCGGTATATGAAGGCCATACTGGGCGGGCCAAACAAGCTCAGCCAATGGGAGCTCACCACAGAAGAGAGTGACAGAGAGATCACGGGAACCGTGATATCCCCTTATCAGTACTGTGTGATACAAACCCTCTTGTTTATCCCCTTACCAGTTCTGTGTGATATGATCCCTCTCGCTTATCCCCTTACCAGTACTCTGTGATATGAACACTCTCCTTTATCCCCTTACCAGTACTGTGTGATATGAACACTCTCGCTTATCCCCTTACCAGTACTGTGTGATATGAACCCTCTCGCTTATCCCCTTACCAGTTCTGTGTGATATGAACTCTCTCGCTTATCCCTTTACCAGTACTGTGTGATATGAACACTCTCGTTTATCCCCTTACCAGTACTGTGTGATATGAACACTCTCGCTTATCCCCTTACCAGTACTGTGTGATATGAACACTCTCCTTTATCCCTTTATCAGTACTGTGTGGTATGAACACTCTCGCTTATCCCCTTATCAGTACTGTGTGATATGAACACTCTCGCTTATCCCCTTATCAGTACTGTGTGATATTAACCCTCTCGTTTATCCCCTTACCAGTACTGTGTGATATGAACACTCTCCTTTATCCCCTTACCAGTACTGTGTGATATGAACCCTTTCGTTTATCCCCTTATCAGTATTGTGTGATATGAACCCTCACATGCATCCCCTTATCAGCACTGTGTGATTATCACGGTCCCCGTGCTTCCTGGAGACATTCTGTCAGTCTCACTCACAGCTTCTCTTATTGGTTGCAGTGCCTTGTCCCGCCCAGTATTTGTCCTTAAATACTGGGTCCTGTCACTTCGCTGTTACCCTTTTGTGGTGTTTCCGTTGCCAGCGCTTATTCCAGTTCTTCTTGTGATCTCTGCGTACTGACTCGGATTGCCTGACTACTCTGCTGTATCTGTTCCTGCCTGTGTACCGACCCGGACTGCCTGACTACTCTGCTGTATCCGTTCCTTCTCCTTGTACCGACCCGGCCCGGCTGACGTTCCTGCTCTGTGTACCGACTCGGATTGGCTGACGTTCCTGCTCTGTGTACCGACCCAGCCCAGCTGACGTTCCTGCTCTTGTACCGACCAGGATTGGCTCATTCCTGCTCTGTGTACCGGCCCGGTAGGGCTACTGCTCCTGTGTATTGGTGCAGCCTGTGGGCCCTTTCGTACTGATACAGTTTTAATGACACTCAGACTCAGTAGATGAAATAAAACACAGTTTTATTGAACAGGTTTAGCGAATATAACCCTCACGGGTCCAGCAGTAAAGGTAACACAATACAGTACTGACACAGGATGGGTTATGGCAAAAATACAATGTATACCCACACAGGTCCAGTATATGTACAATACAGACTTTACAATATACTGACACAGGTCAGGTATCATGGCGCCCGTGATTATGCGACATTTTGACTAGCTTACGTTACTGGTGCCTTCTCATTGGCTGCGCTGTACAGCTACTCCCAGTGACAGCTCTTTTATACCCTGGGCTGTCACTTAGAGTTTGCCCTTTCATGGTGTAACTGATGCCTAGCGCTAGTTCTGTTTGTTTGATACCAGTGTATGACCCCGGACTGCCTGACTACGCATTTGCTACTGTTCCTGCTTCTGTGTACCGATTCGGAATGGCTGACATTCCTGCTTCCTGTTCTGACCCAGCCTGGCTGACGTTCCTGCTCTGTGTACCGACCCAACGAGACCAACGACCCTGCTCCGTGTACCAACCCGGCGAGACCGACGACCCTGCTCCATGTACAGACCCGGCTTGGCTGACGCTCCTGTGCTGTGTACCGAATCGGCTTGGCTGTAGCTCCTGCTTCCTCCGTGCCCGGCTGGGCGAAGACCTGGCAGTGCCAGCTGCTGTCCACTTTGCACGTCTCTCACGTTACTGTGCATCCCAGTGCTACGGTACTCCGGTACCATGTGCAGTTCAGTCCGTGGGTTTTGAGTCTCAGTGTGTCAGTGCTCCTCCACACCGTTCTATTGATCGCTTGGTCTTCCGCTATGGGTTCAGTTGGGCGCATCCGGAAGTCTTCATGTGTCCTGACCACAGCGTTCATTAACCCCTTTGGGGGTGGTGCCTTGTGCCGCTACTTGTTTCACCAGTGTTGTTCACATCTCCGGTATCTTGTGCGTTTGGTCTTCCACTCTCGGTACAGTTGGGCGCTTCCGGTTGCTTCCATCTTAAGACCTATACGCACATTAACCCCATTGGGGGGGTGGCACAGGCACACGGTGGTGGATGGTCTCAGTAGGGCGTCCTTTCCTGGCACGAGCTCTGACTCACTGAATTGTAGTCTCCGGTGGGCGTCCACAGCTGCAACCCTCCGTTCAGGTGAACCTTGCCTGATCTCTGCTGCTGTCCTGTCACTGTCACCTCCCTGTCTATAGGTGACACTGGGCCTCGGTTTATCTGGGCAACTGAGTCAGTGGCTCCACAGGCATTGCTGGACTCTATTACACTGTATCTATCAAAGTTACCTGACCTGTGTCAGTATTGTAGTTTGTAAGTACATACTGGACCCGTGTGGGTTAACTTGCTTGTAACCTGTCCTGTGTCAGTTATTACTGCTATATGCTGGACCCGTGAGGGTTACATTATTCCTTGTGTGCTTTAATAAAATTGTGTTTTACCAACATCTACCGTGTGTGAGTGTACTGAACCATAACATTAGGTTATGTTCGTGTGAACTCAAACCGAGGCAGCCAGGAACGGGTTACTATTAGGCCAATACAGCGATCAGGCCCTAATAGTGTGAGGCCCTTGAGACTCCCACTCTGCACAAGGAGTGTTTAAATAGAGAGAAATGCCCAGAAGACAACGGAGGCCCAGGATAACTTAGATCTGCCTTAGCAGTAACAGAGGACTGAGACAGTATGCCCGGATGGGTGCCCAACGGAGACTGCACTGTGAATAACCGGTGACAAGTGACACCTTCCCGAAGGGGTTAACGAACGCCAAGACCAGCAATGACTGCCTGATGGAAGCACAGCTTGAGGCACCCAACGAAACACCAACCTCAGCTAAAGCCAGGAAGGAGGGTCAAATGTACTGTGGTGAACTGATGGAATAGACACCGGAATGTCGCCCACGCGACACTGACCGAATCGAGACTAGACTGCACAAGAGGCACTGAGGCTCAAAGGGTAGTCCAGAGACAGAAGCCTGGAAGCTGAACCCCAAACCGAGGCCGCACCAATACACAGGGGCAGTAGCCCTACCGGGCCGGTACACAGAGCAGGAACGAGCCAATCCTAGTCGGTACACAAAGCAGGAACATCAGCAGGGCCGGGCCGGTACACAGAGCAGGAACAAGCCAATCCTAGTCGGTACACAGAGCAGGAACGTCAGCCGGGCCTGGTCGGTACACAGAGCAGGGACGTCAGCCAATCCGGGTTGGTACACAGAGCAGGAACGTCAGCCGGGCTGGGTCAGTACACGGAGCAGGAACAGATACAGCAGAGTAGTCAGGCAGTCCAGGTCGGTACACAGACATCACACGAAGAACTGGAATAAGCGCTGGCAACGGAAACACCACAAAAGGGTAACAGCGAAGTGACAGGACCCAGTATTTAAGGACAAATACTGGGCGGGACAAGGCACTGCAACCAATAAGAGTAGCTGTGAGTGAGACTGACAGAATGTCACCAAGAACCACGGGGACCGTGATAGTGATATAAACCCTCTCGTTTGTCCCCTTACCAGTACTGTGTGATATGAGCCCTCATGTGCATCCCCTTATCAGTACTGTGTGGTATGAACCCTCACATTTATCCCCTTATCAGTATTGTGTGATATAAACTCAATACTGTGTGATATGAACCCTCACACGCATCCACTTATCAGTACTGTGTGATATGAACCTTCTCATTTATACCCTTATCAGCACTGTGTGATATCAACCCTCTCGTTTATCCCCTTATTAGTACTGTGTGATATGAACCCTCACATTCATCCCCTTATTAGTACTGTGTGATATGAACCCTCACATTCATCCCCTTATTAGTACTGTGTGATATGAACCCTCACATTCATCCCCTTATTAGTACCGTATGATATGAACCCTCACATTCATCCCCTTACCAGTACTGTGTGATATGAACCCTCACATTCATCCCCTTATTAGTATTGTGTGATATGAACCCTCACATTCATCCCCTTACCAGTACTGTGTGATATGAACCCTCACATTTATCCCTTTATTAGTACCGTATGATATGAACCCTCACATTCATCCCCTTATTAGTACCGTATGATATGAACCCTCACATTCATCCCCTTACCAGTACCGTATGATATGAACCCTCACATTTATCCCTTTATTAGTACCGTATGATATGAACCCTCACATTCATCCCCTTACCAGTACCGTATGATATGAACCCTCACATTCATCCCCTTACCAGTACCGTATGATATGAACCCTCACATTTATCCCTTTATTAGTACCGTATGATATGAACCCTCACATTCATCCCCTTATTAGTACCGTATGATATGAACCCTCACATTCATCCCCTTACCAGTACTGTGTGATATGAACCCTCACATTCATCCCCTTACCAGTACTGTGTGATATGAACCCTCACATTCATCCCCTTACCAGTACTGTGTGATATGAACCCTCACGTTTATCTCCTTATTAGTATTGTGTGATATAAACCCTCTCATTTATCCCTTTACCGCTACTGGCGCAGTTGGCACTTCTCCCCAGCAGCAGTTATATTTTATGGGAGAGGCAGAGGTCGGTCTGGTGATGACTGCTTTTGGAATGGCAGACTGGTTGGGACACCATTTTGGGAGGGCATTTATGGGCCAGGTTAGCTGACTGACTGCGGAGTCAACCCGTTTGGGGTCTCCTCCAGGGTCAGTTCACTTCAGAACGGGGAGAAATGTGATGGAACCCTCCATCACTGGGGCTTCTGGAGGGGACTGAGGGCCAGCCTCCTGCCCACAGACTATGGACCTGGCCCTGGAACGGTTTATAGCCCCCCCCGAACACTAATCACTATCCCGTTTGCCCCTTGTCACAGAAGCCTCCGTGCCCAGGGCTCCTGGAGGAGCCTGGGGCCCAGCCTCCACTCTACAGACAACCCAGCTATGAGGGCTGCCAGAGGAACAGGGTAGTGTGTTTGATGAGAGAATTATACCCTGGTCTGGTGTTTGTCATTTAATTATGTAGTGATGTAATTATGTAGTGATGTAATCATGTAGTGATGTCATTATGTGTGATGTAATCATGTTTGCTGTTTACAATCCTTTGTCCCCCATGTGGAGGCCCCCATTGTATAACTTGCATATGTTCCCATTGTTCCCATTGTGTCTCTTTGTATTAAATGTCCCTCCATCACCGGCCCCATTGTATTCCTTGTGTATACTGCCATATGCTGGTTGCAGTAACTTCTAGCCTATTGCATTCTAATGTGTGTTGATAATGCAGTTCTGTGGTATATATCTTCTATATATATAAAAGAAGACTTTGTGCCTGGCAAAACACACCCAGGGGCGGCAGTAAAGAGGATTACTGCTCCCATTGGGTGATTCAGTGGTGGGGGGGTGATTTTTGGCCTGCACCCACTATCCAGTCCACCCACCACTATCTAAGGCTGAAAAAAAAATGGTTGCCACTCACTCCTACACCACAGAAATACACACATGCCCCTCACACACTGACAGACACACACACACACGCACGCTGAGCATGATGGGAACTATGTTCAAGCTACAGCTGGAAGGCCACTGTCCAATCTGTATTATGCAGCTTCTTCATTCCCTGTCTGTGAGCCTGCACAGCCCTGCCAATTACTGAGCTGATTTCTAAACAATCAGCAGGCAGGATGCTGGGGAGTTGGGGAACAATGGCAGAGACATGATCAGGCAGTGCAGTGCAAGGCTTCAGCTGAGCTGGTAAGTGGCAGAGACATGGGTGTGACTGTATTTATATATTGCACAAAGAGAGAGAAAGAGAGCAGATTGTTTGTTAGTCTGTCTGTATGTTGTACATAGGTCACTGTATAGCATGTATGACAAACTATATATGGTCTGGCATTGTATAGTATACAGTCTGTGTATAAGGACTGGCACTATACAGTATAGGAGGGACAGTCCCTGTTTGACACCCAAATCCCTCTGCTCCTCAGTTTAGGAGATCACACTGTGTGGTGTATATACCAGTGTATCAGATTGCTCCACATCAATAAAACCCACAGTAATGTGGGTATAAACTTCTGTATATATCTGTTAAATTAGTCTGTGTAAAAAAATACTTTCATTTTCTTCAAAAATCATTCACTTACAGAAAGAGTAACTTAACCATTTCAATGCCAGAGGAGATGCAATGCATTGCTTACCCCCTGGCACTCAAAGGGTTAAAAATTCTCTACAATGGTCTGGCACTGTATAGCAGTGGTTCTCAACCTGTGCCCTCAGTGGCTATTAACAGGCCAGGATCTGAGAATTTCCTTTTAAGAGCACAGGTGAGTTAATCAATACGACTGAGCCTCTGATCAACACACTTGTGTTCTAGCAGGGAAATTCCCAAGTCCTGGCCTGTTAGTGGCCACTGAGGGCATGGGCTGAGATCCTCTGCTGTATAGTATACAGTCTGCATGTGTCTGTGTATAAGGACTGGCACTATACAGTATAGGGGGGACAGTCCCTGTCTGACACCCAAATCCCTCTGCTCCTCGATTTAGGAGATCACACTGTGTGGTGTATATACCAGTGTATCAGATTGCTCTACATCAATAAAACTCACAGTAATGTGGGTATAAACTTCTGTATATATCTTATAAATTAACCTGTGTAAAAAATACTTTCATCTTCTTCTAAATCATTCACTTACACAAAGAGTAACTTAACCATTTCAATGCCAGAGGGGATGCAATGCATTGCTTAACCCTGGCACTCAAAGGGTTGAAAATTCTCTAAAATACACCACCAGCCACGCCCCCAGTAACACCACCTAAAACACAAGTGTCCCTCTTTGGCCATTTGAAATGTTGGGAGGTATGTTAATTACACTGCTCGCACTGTATGTATGTATGTTCTGCTTTGCATCTGTGTGTCACTGTTTGTGTATGTCAGTGCATGTGTGTGTGTGTGTGTATGTGTGTTGCATGCTTCTCTATCACTGTGTGTCCCCCTGTATATCTGTCTGTTTGCACGTGTCTGTGTACCACTGTGTGTACCTTTCTGACACGTACACCCTATGCCATATTTCACTATCATAACATTTATTAAAAGAAAAAAAATTCCCTGCATAACATGACGGGCAACGCCATCCCAAACAGTGTGTCACCTCCCACAGATAACTGTAACCCTCCATACACTTTGTTTCACCTCCCACAGATAACTGTAACCCTCCATACACTCTGTTTCACCTCCCACAGATAACTGTAACCCTCCATACACTGTGTGTCACCTCCCACAGATAACTGTAACCCTCCATACACACTGTGTCACCTCCCATAGATAACTGTAACCCTCCATACACACTGTGTCACCTCCCACAGATAACTATAGCCCTCCATACACTGTGTGTCACCTCCCACAGATAACTGTAACCCTCCATACACTGTGTGTCACCTCCCACAGATAACTGTAACCCTCCATACACACTGTGTCACCTCCCATAGATAACTGTAACCCTCCATACACACTGTGTCACCTCCACAGATAACTGTAACCCTCCATACACTATGTGTCACCTCCCACAGATAACGGTAACCCTCCATACACTCTGTGTCACATCCCACAGATAACTGTAACCCTCCATACACTCGGTTTCACCTCCCTTAGATAACTGTAACCCTCCATACACTCTGTCACCTCCCACAGATAACTGCAACCCTCCATACACTGTGTCACCTCCCACAGATAACTGTAAACCTCCATACACTCTGTGTCACCTCCCACAGATAACTGTAACCCTCCATACACTCTGTGACACCTCCCACAGATAACTGTAACCCTCCATACACTCTGTCACCTCACATAGAAAATTCTAACCCTCCATACACTCTGCTTCACTTCCCACAGATAACTGTAACCCTCCATGCACTCTGTGTCACCTCCTACAGATAACGGTAACCCTCCATACACTCTGTTTCACCCCCCACAGATAACTGTAACCCTCCATACACACTGTGTCACCTCCCACAGATAACTGTAACCCTCCATACACTCTGTGTCACCTCCCACAGATAACTGTAACCCTCCATACACACTGTGTCACATCCCACAGCTAACTGTAACCCTCCATACACCATGTGGCACCTCCCACAGATAACTGTAACCCTCCATACACTCTGTTTCAGTACGAGGGTGTAATGTTTCCATAAAATACAAACTCAGGGATAAACTTAATAGCAACTCTTTCCTGGAAGTAACAGCACACTCACTTCAACTGTAAGGATACAGGGCCTTATTCATCAAGTAACAGCACACTCACTTCAACTGTAAGGATACAGGGCCTTATTCATCAAGTACCAGCACACTCACTTCAACTGTAAGGATACAGGGTCTTATTCACCAAGTAACACAGCACACTCACTTCAACTGTAATGATACAGGGTCTTAATCACCAAGTAACACAGCGCACTCACTGCAACTGTAAGGATACAGGGCCTTATTCATCAAGTACCAGCACACTCACTTCAACTGTAAGAATACAGGGCCTTATTCACCAAGTAACACAGCACACTCACTTCAGCTGTAATGATACAGGGTCTTATTCACCAAGTAACACAGCACACTCACTTCAGCTGTAAGGATACAGGGTCTTATTCACCAAGTAACACAGCACACTCACTTCAACTCTAAGGATACAGGGCCTTATTCACCAAGTAACACAGAACACTCACTTCAACTGTAAGGATACGGGGCCTTATTCATCAAGTAACACAGCACACTGACTTCAACTGTAAGGATACCGGGTCTTATTCACCAAGTAACACAGCACACTCACTTCAACTGTAAGGATACAGGGTCTTATTCATCAAGCTGAAGAGCTGCAATTAAAACATTTTTTACAACTCTTATCAGCATATCTACATCACCACTGCGTCTGTCACACACTGTCTACATATGTGACATCATATGCCTGTGAGTGTGTGTGTGTGTGTATCTGTATGTATGCATTTCACAGTGTGTGACACGCTCTGTCTCTTTAAGTGCGTGTCTGTAACACTGCATATTTCTGTTTCACACAATGTCTCTGTGTAAATAATATGAAGGTCAACGGCGTCCCACATTGCTAGTGTATATATATATATAAACCCTGTGTGTTCTACAGTGAAGAGTTCATATTGTCACCCTATACTATGATTAGTGGTTTAGATAAATGGAGAGATCGGTTGGTGTAGTCCCAAGTTAAGGGAGCACAGGTTGGCGGATATACCTGGTCGGGCTGGCGGGGTTCCTTCCCAATATCTTCTATACTATAAAGGAGAAGCTGGTTGTGTGAATAGCAATTCTCCAGAAGTGCCACACACACACCTGGGACGGTCAGGAGGAGGAGATAGCACGTCTCCTCCATTCACATTGTTCCAAACACTCACAGGGGCATGATCTCCACAGAGTGGCATGGGGCCGAAAGCAATATGGGACGATGCTGCCCATCTGTTGCTTTGTTTTTAAGCAATACTTAACACTTTCAGTGCCAGAGGGATCAACAAGATATTGCCATGCTTTGCATACCCCTCTGGCAGTCAGAGACTTAATGTGAGCCTCAGTAACACAGGAGTACATATATAATACATATTATATATACACACTCCACACACAAGTGTCTATATTATGTATATTAATGTGCACACTGTACACACACAACTGCATATAAAATGTATCTCACTGCTGGTATTAAATATATGGATTATATATGGATAGATAGATAGATAGATAGATAGATAGATAGATAGATAGATATGACATAGATAGATAGATAGGACATAGATAGATCGATAGGTAGATAGACAGATATGACATAGATAGATAGATAGATAGATAGATAGATAGATAGATAGATAGATAGATATGAAATAGATAGAGTGATAGATATGAGATAGATAGAGAGATAGATAGAGAGATAGATATGAGATAGATAGATAGATAGATAGATAGATAGATAGATAGATATGAGATAGATAGATAGATAGATAGATATGAGATAGATAGATAGATAGATAGATAGATAGATAGATAGATAGATATGAGATAGATAGATTGATAGATAGATAGATAGATAGATAGATAGATAGATATTTCAGCCACTTCCCCTTTCTGTGTTTTGTCTGTCTTCTGCCCACATTCTATCATCTCGAAACAAAAAGCATCGAACATGGATATAATTTGTACCTAGGCACCATATTAAATCTATTTCAGAGAATCATCCCTGCAATTCTGAAATCACTTTCCCTAATGATACACCCAGACTAAGTTCTGTTCCATTGTTCACTATAACTATCATCATGTTCAATTAGTATGGGAAGAAAATTGCTTGTAAATAGAAGAAAATTACATGGTACAACCTTGTAGGAGAAATAAAAAAATGGTTTAACATTAGTGTACATCCATCTATCTCCCATTCGATGTCAGTGTCCAGGAGGTAAATCGATTGCCTGGATTTCTTTCTTGCCTTTTCCTGATGATAAGCAGAACGTTGCTCTGACCCACTTCTCTCTGTAGATCTGGATCACATGCAGCCTGAGGTGCACAGTTACTGTACAAGGCTTCATCTCCATTTGTCTTTCCATTGTTAGAACATTCCTCATTACTGCACATCGTGCTGGAAATAAATAAAGGGTAATGATATCAATTTATTTTAATGAAGGATTTTCTTATCAAACTTTGCAAAGCAAATGCTAAATATACTGAGCTTTTTCATAAGGAAAAAGAGGAATGATTGTGGAACAATTGATCTGTACCATATGGAGAATGTACCGTGATTTAAATAGAGCATTCGACTCTTTGAATGTACATTTATCTGTGAAGCCCCAAGGCTGAGAGGAGGTATAACAGATATATGCTGACTTGGACACAGATTTACATAGTGGCTCATGTTTTACCCCAACTCCTGCACATGTCACTACACATGATGAGCTGTTTAGGGTGAGGGGTATCTAAGACATTGAGAAACATTGCTTTGGATACTGACTGCCACTCAGGGGGTTAATGCTACAATGCAGCAATCTCCAGCAGATGAGTCAGATGAGTGTAGACTGTAACGTGTCTGCTCCCCACAATCTCGGGGCTGGAAGTCATTTCTGGGGGTGACGGCCTTCTGTGGAGATGGGAGGTAACAGGTAAATCCAATAGTAACAGCCGCTGTTATGACTGTTAGTTTTTGTTGTATGACTCACTGGCTGGTTTAATAGTAAACAATCAGTTCGCCTCATTGATCAAATTATTCTTTATAAAACAGAAACATTTTCTAATATTGATGTTTCTAAATGACACCTGAAAATCTTATAAACGCATTGAGTCAGTTTTAGCAGTTTTGTCTGTGTGTATTTGACAAAGGCAAATCACATGTTCCTGTAGTCTAAACATGTTCTCCTTATACAATATTCTGTGTCTCTTACAATCTGATTGTTTCTTCAGCTTTATTTCCTGCTTAAAGTCAGATACCAGATCAGCACCAGTGAAAAGAACCGGGGTGTAGAACTATATAATCACATGTTCAAGAAGCAATAACAATTTACTGTGAATGATAGATAGATAGATAGATAGATAGATAGATAGATAGATAGACGAATAGATAGATAGATAGATAGATAGATAGATAGATAGATAGATAGATAGATAGATAGATAGAAACTAGGGTTATTGCATGAGAGGGCAGATTTATTCAAAAATTACTACAGTTCAAACTGTCACAGACCAGTAGACATGTGGCTGTCACACTCTCTGAAAACACACCTCCCTTAGGGAGTTTAATGGCAAAGAAAGAATGGTTTTGTAACATACAAATACAGAAAACACATACTTAGTCCATTCTCATATCAGCCATTGGAGATCATTTACTGAACCCCAACAATGACTACCAGCAGCTATTATGTAGAGGTGCTGCATAGCTGTATGTTATTTACCAATTTCCCTTTTAAACACAAGGATACATAACATGTGACTTGCCAGATGTTGCTGATCTGCAATTCCCATCATCCACATCCAATTAATAGATATTGAGGATGGTGGGAGCTAAAGTCCAACAAAGTCAGGAGAGGTCCAGGCTGTCCATCGCTGGAGTGTCAGGAGAATGCAGAACCAAGAATGGATGGAAATTCTTCTTCATCACGTGTTAGAGTACCAGGTCTGTGTCCCTTCTCATCCTCCACTTTTCATAGAGAAAATGTAACCTGTTCCAGATCACAAAGGCCCAGTACTGAGATCATGGGGGAGATGCACTAAGGCATTAGAAAGAGGTGATAAAGCGGAGATGACTTCTCCAGTGATATCACTTCTCCAAGCCCCATGTTATTCTACGGAGCCAATGCACTAAGATTTCTTACGTTTTGGAGATCTTAGTGCATAGGCACCATAGGATAACATAGGAAATGGAGAAGTGACATCACTGGAGAAGTCATCTCTGCTTTATTACCTCTTTATCACATCTTAGTGCATAACCCCCTTGGACTCTTTGCTTTCACTTGAAAGTCATTAACACAAACAAATAGCTGCTGATTATATGTCTTAGCTCCACCATTATCCCTAGTTCTTATCAAATCCACTTGACAAAAGCTTGGAATGTAGATTTACCAAGAGAACGTAATCAAGAACCATACAGGCAAATTAAACCATTAGATATTAGACATATCTGCAGTACATTACAAAGCAAGGCACTGGACATGTTTCCAGGATTTAAGGGGTTAAACTGTGAACCTCTTTCTTGTGTACGACTCTTTTTCTTCAAGGTAATAAATGAAGAATGTTGATGCTCTGTTACTATTCTCAGTATATTCATTAGGGACACCATCCAATTTACTCTGTGTTAAGTCTCAAAAAATATCTCTTCAATTTAAATGTGTAAAAGTGATTTGTACAATCGGTTAGCGAGGAATGCCCAAACTGAAGATAAGAAATTCAATTATGTTTCTCTAGGAAAAAGAAAAATTGTAACTCAAGAGCCAAGGGAACTATTTTGTATGTTAATATCTAATTGAGGCTATTCTCAAGATAAAGTAGATTTTGTTCCTACTATGCCATTCTTTTACATTTTCAGTGGCATCGTAAAATGTAGAATATATTAATCAAATTGTAATTTTGTAAGTGTTAAAACAATATGATATTCTTCTGTGGGATAATTGTAAGTGCAGACATAAAATCTATAGGGAACATACTGAAGCTGCACCAAAATGTAACTATTTATGAAGAATAAACTTACGGAGCAAGATTAAAGGTCTATATTGCAGGCTTTTCCTGATAAGCAAACATAAAGGTCTATATTGGTGGGCTTTTCCTCATTAGCAAGGGTAAAGATCTATATTGGGGAGCTTTTCCAGATAAGCAAGGGTAAAGATCTATATTGGGGGGCATTTCCTGATAAGCAAGCTTAAACATCTATATTAATGAACTATTCCTGATAAGCAAACATAAAGATCTATATCGGGGGGCTTTTCATGATAAACAAGCTTAAAGGTCTATATTGTGGGCTTTTCCTGATAAGCAAATTTGGGGGGTGGGGGCTTTTCCTGAAAAGCAAGCTCCATATTGGCAAGTTTCTACAAATGAGAAAACATGAAGGTCTGTATTTGAAGTTTTAAGGATCTATATTTGCAGGCTTTTCCCAATGCCCAAATATGCGTTTCCCACTGTTGGTAGAAACTTTATTCAAAAGTTATTACCAGTGTGTGTGTGTATGTGTTGAAAAAGAGGAAAATGGGGAATAGGAATGAAGGTAGTGATTCTATAGGTTCGGTATTCATCCACATCAGATAATTTCTTAAGACCTAAATAAGATATTTGTGAAACGGTGTTTCATTTTAGGTTTCAATTGGTATTTTCACCATTCATATTACAGTAAAACCTATCATGTCTGAAGAATAAAAATAACAGGTTTGTATACTCTCAATATCAATCAAATCAGGATCCTACCCTGTCACTATTCCACAGTACAAGGTAAGATAACTTCAGTGAGTTACTATTATGTAAAAGTCACAATGGATCACTCTCTTTCTGGGCTTGATTCAATAACCAGACCTAAAATATGTGGTAGGGCAAAATGGATACCGACCAACAAAAGAAAATATCTAGGTCAATATTTAAAGACCTCCCCAGTTTAAAGCACAACAGACGTTAGGCCGCAGAAATCGTCCTGTGGCCAAACGCCCATTTTGGGCATTAAGTTCCCAAAACACTGCTAAATAGCTGCAATAATGGGAACATCAAAGGAAAACATCTAACAATCAGTGCCTGACACACTGTCACCCTCCCGAACACTAACCATACACTACCCTACACTAACCATACACTAACCATACACTACCCTACACTAACCCTACACTAACCATACACTAACCAAACACTACCCTACACTAACCATACACTACCCTACACTAACCCTACACTAACCATACACTAACCAAACACTACCCTACACTACCCTACACTAACCCTACACTAACCATACACTAACCATATACTAACCATACACTAACCATACACTACCCTACACTAACCCTACACTAACCATACACTACCCTACACTAACCGTACACTACCCTACACTAACCGTACACTAACCGTACACTAACCATACACTAACCATACACTAACCAAACACTACCCTACACTACCCTACACTAACCCTACACTAACCATACACTAACCATATACTAACCATACACTAACCATACACTACCCTACACTAACCCTACACTAACCATACACTACCCTACACTAACCCTACACTAACCATACACTACCCTACACTAACCGTACACTACCCTACACTAACCGTACACTAACCGTACACTACCCTACACTAACCATACACTAACCATACACTAACCAAACACTACCCTACACTACCCTACACTAACCCTACACTAACCATACACTAACCATATACTAACCATACACTAACCATACACTACCCTACACTAACCCTACACTAACCATACACTACCCTACACTAACCCTACACTAACCATACACTACCCTACACTAACCGTACACTACCCTACACTAACCGTACACTAACCGTACACTACCCTACACTAACCATACACTAACCGTACACTAACCTACACTAACCATACACTACCCTACACTAACCATACACTACCCTACACTAACCGTACACTACCCTACACTAACCATACACTAACCATACACTTCCCTACATTAACCATACACTACCCTACACTAACCGTACACTAACCATACAGTGGGCAAAGGGAAAAGGCTGGAGATGGTCAGACAGTGCACATGGGGAACAAGTCTGGGGTCAAAGCAGTGTATATAGGGTTCTATGGCTACCACTGGGCAAGGGAACAAGGCTAGGGGGTCAAGTGAGTGCCCAAGTGAGTGCACAACATGTATAATATATGATGCACAGGTTAGGGGATAATTGTGTAGTGCCTGGTGTACTATTTTATTATTTTAATCCTTTGAGTGCAACAGGGGTGAGCAATACATATCCCTATGGCACTCAATACTGTCCATTGTGCTGAAAGCCTTCTCTTTATTCCCCTACTGGCCAAGTAGGGAAGCACAGAGAGAATGCTGTTCAATTTCAGAACTGTCGTAGTGTTGGAGATGTGTAACAGGAGGAAATCCCTTCCACATGACAACAGGCCACATCTCTCCCTGCTGTTACTGCTTAGGAAAGTACAGGGAGATACCAACGTCGACAACCCGAGGTAGGTGAATTGTGAATGTGAACTGACAGCAGAGGCTGCTATTGGTGTTTAGTGAATGTGTCAGTGTCACATTAACATATGAACACGCCACCTTGCATACTAAAGTGTCTCATTATGCTTCATTTCCATGTGGAAATAGGCCATTGTCGATGTGATGAATGAATATTAGTAAAGCTGTCGGATTGATGTCGATGTGGTGAATGAATATTAGTAAACCTGGCGGATTGATGTCGATGTGATGAATGAATATTAGTAAACCTGGCGGATTGATGTCGATGTGATGAATGAATATTAGTAAACCTGGCGGATTGATGTCGATGTGATGAATGAATATTAGTAAACCTGGCGGATTGATATCGATGTGATGAATGAATATTAGTAAACCTGGCGGATTGATGTCGATGTGATGAATGAATATTAGTAAACCTGGCGGATTGATATCGATGTGATGAATGAATATTAGTAAACCTGGTGGATTGATGTTGATGTGATGAATGAATATTAGTAAACCTGGCGGATTGATGTCTATGTGATGAATGAATATTAGTAAAGCTGTCGGATTGATGTCAATGTGATGAATGAATATTAGTAAACCTGGCGGATTGATGTCGATGTGATGAATGAATATTAGTAAACCTGGCGGATTGATGTCTATGTGATGAATGAATATTAGTAAACCTGGCGGATTGATGTCGATGTGATGAATGAATATTAGTAAACCTGTCGGATTGATGTCGATGTGATGAATGAATATTAGTAAACCTGGCGGATTGATGTCGATGTGATGAATGAATATTAGTAAACCTGGCGGATTGATGTCGATGTGATGAATGAATATTAGTAAACCTGGCGGATTGATATCGATGTGATGAATGAATATTAGTAAACCTGGTGGATTGATGTCGATGTGATGAATGAATATTAGTAAACCTGGCGGATTGATGTCTATGTGATGAATGAATATTAGTAAAGCTGTCGGATTGATGTCAATGTGATGAATGAATATTAGTAAACCTGGCGGATTGATGTCGATGTGATGAATGAATATTAGTAAACCTGGCGGATTGATGTCTATGTGATGAATGAATATTAGTAAACCTGGCGGATTGATGTCGATGTGATGAATGAATATTAGTAAACCTGTCGGATTGATGTCGATGTGATGAATGAATATTAGTAAACCTGGCGGATTGATGTCGATGTGATGAATGAATATTAGTAAACCTGGTGGATTGATGTCGATGTGATGAATGAATATTAGTAAACCTGGCGGATTGATGTCTATGTGATGAATGAATATTAGTAAAGCTGTCGGATTGATGTCTATGTGATGAATGAATATTAGTAAAGCTGTCGGATTGATGTCAATGTGATGAATGAATACTAGTAAAGCTGTAGGATTGCTGTCGATGTGTTGAATGAATATTAGTAAACCTGTTGGATTGATGTCTATGTGGACAGATTTTTGGTGATGTGATGTAGACACTTTAGTGAATACTGTCAATGTGCCTGAGACACTGCGCTGACAGGACATCTTCGAATGTTAGTGAATCTATGCCCTGGAGTTATATCTTCTTCATATATTAAGAACTGTGTCTTTAACCCTTTGAGTGCCAGAGGGGTACGCAACACATTGAGAAGCAATGCGGTGCGGACCCCTCTGGTACTCAAAGGATTAAGGACAGCACTTTTAAGGACATTCGAGAACCTTGCCAGTTCATTAGTATACTATATTTTAATACTGTGTTTTTACGATATATGTATATTCATTTTGCTATCTATATATGTTTAATATATTTTGGTATTTATTAAAGCTTTCCTCTTATATCACCTCCATATTATGTGTACATTAATCATTCATTTTTTTGTTACACATAGTCTCTAGGAGCGCTCTCCTTATCCCTTTTCTCTTTTTGTTTTTTACCTTAATATAGTCCGAAAATCCTGTGGCCTCTATTCATTTTGCCCTTGTGCCTGTGTGCAACAAATAACATCTTCCCTCTGGGATATCCAGTCCACGGAGGCAGACATGACAGTTCCTGGCAGGTTTTTCATATAAAGACGGTAGAAGGCATTCACCCGTTTAACCCTTTAAGTACCAGAGAGGAGCACACATTTTATACACAATAAACTGTACTGACTGTAACCTTTATACACCATAAACTTTACTGAAGGCAACCTTTATACATAGTAAAATTTAATGAAGGCAACCTTTATACACAATAAACTGTACTGAATGTAACCTTTATACATAGTAAACTTTACTGAATGTAACCTTTATACACAATAATCTTTACTGAAGGTATCCTTTATACAAAGTAAACTTTACTGAAGGTAACCTTTATACATAGTAAACTTTACTGAAGACAACCTTTATACATAGTAAACTTTACTGAAGGTAACCTTTATACACAATAAATTGTACCGAAGGTAACCTTTATACACAATAAACTGTACTGAAGGTAACCTTTATATACTGAAAACGTTACTGAAGGTAAGATTTATACAATGTAAACTTTACTGAAAGTAACCTTTATACATAGTAAACTTTACTGAAGACAACCTTTATACACAATAAACTGTACTGAAGGTAACTTTATACACTGTAAACGTTACTGAAGATAACCTTTATACATAGTAAACTTTACTGAGACAACCTTTATACACAATTAACTGTACTGAAGGTAACCTTTATACATAGTAAACTTTACTGAAGGTAACCTATATACAAAGTAAACTTTACTGAAGGTAATCTTTATACACATAAACTGTACTGAAGGTAACCTTTATACAAAGTAAACTTTACTGAAGACATCCTTTATACACAATAAATTGTACTGAAGGTAACCTTTATACACAATAAACTGTGCTGAAGGTAACCTTTACACATAGTAAACTTTACTGAAGGTAATCTTTATACACATAAACTGTACTGAAGGTAACTAGTGTTGAGCGAGCACCCCGATGCTCGGGTGCTCGGGTGCTCTGACCGAGCACCCCCTGAGGCTCGAGTGCTCGGCCGAGCACCCGAGCCCCATTGAAAAGCATGGGGCGACACGAGCATTTCACCAGGCACCCCCTGCTCTGATGAGGGGAGGGTGCCTGGTCAATGCCCCCCTTCATCTCCGCTATGCCCCCTTCATCTCTGAATGCCCCCTTCATCTCCGCAATGTCCCCCTTCATCTCCGCAATGTCCCCCTTCATCTCCGCTATGCCCCTCTTCCACAATGTCCCCCTTCATCTCCGCTATGCCCCTCTTCCACAATGTCCCCCTTCATCTCCGCTATGCCCCTCTTCCACAATGTCCCCCTTCATCTCCTCTATGCCATAGAGGAGATGAAGGGGGACATTGTGGAAGAGGGGCATAGCGGAGATGAAGGGGGACATTGTGGAAGAGGGGCATAGCGGAGATGAAGGGGGACATTGTGGAAGAGGGGCATAGCGGAGATGAAGGGGGACATTGTGGAAGAGGGGCATAGAGTCTATGCCCCTCTTCCACAATGTCCCCCTTCATCTCCGCTATGCCCCCTTCATCTCCGCAATGCCCCCGTACCTCCAGTCCCTGGTGGTCCAGCGGAGCGTCTTCTGATCTGTGCCTCTTCCGGCACAGATCCCCGCCACCCGAACATGGCGGGAGAGCACATGGCGGTACTCGACGAGTACCGCCATGTGCCGAGCAGAGCGATGCTCGAGCCGATCCGAGCATCGGCCGAGCACGCTCGCTCAACACTAAAGGTAACCTTTATACAAAGTAAACTTTACTGAAGGTAACCTTTATACACTGTAAACGTTACTGAAGATAACCTTTATACATAGTAAACTTTACTGAGACAACCTTTATACACAATTAACTGTACTGAAGGTAATCTTTATACAAAGTAAACTTTACTGAAGGTAATCTTTATACACATAAACTGTACTGAAGGTAACCTTTATACAAAGTAAACTTTACTGAAGATAACCTTTATACACTGTAAACGTTACTGAAGATAACCTTTATACATAGTAAACTTTACTGAGACAACCTTTATACACAATAAACTTTACTGAAGGTAACCTTTATACAAAGTAAACTTTACTGAAGGTAACCTTTATACACAATAAACTTTACTGAAGACAACCTTTATACACAATAAACTGTACTGAAGGTAACCTTTATACACAATAAACTGTACTGAAGGTAACCTTTATACACAATAAACTGTACTGAAGGTAACCTTTATACAAAGTAAACTTTACCGAAGGTAAACTTTATACACAATAAACTTTACTGAAGGTAACCTTTATACATAGTAAACTTTACTGAGACAACCTTTATACACAATAAACTTTACTGAAGGTAACCTATATACAAAGTAAACTTTTCTGAAGGCAATCTTTATACACAATAAACTGTACTGAATGTACCCTTTATACACAATAATCTTTACTGAAGACAACCTTTACACATAGTAAACTTTACTGAAGGTAACCTTTTGTAACGGTTTGTATGACACTCAGACACAGTAGGTTAGAATAAAACACAGTTTTTTTAAAAGACACAATGAAAATACCCTCAGCGGGCTATAGCGTAACACAGTGGAATAGACAGGAAAATATAGGTCATAGACATATGCCCACACAGGCCCCGTATAACAATGAGATGGATGGTACATATACTGTCACAGGTCAGGCATAACAAGGCAACTCAGCACAGCATGGGTTAAAGTCCAATGATATAATCAGGCTCTGATGTGGTGTGTTCAGTAACGCCCAGTATGATGGATAACAGCTATCAGGAGACTGTGGTGCGAGAATGGAGACAAGCACCTAGATCTGCAGAGCAGAGCTGAGACGTATACCCTCTGCCATAGCAGTAACGGAGGCAACAATACTCTACAAGAGCTGAACGGACTTGAGCCACGGGCACCCGACCAGTGCAGTAACGGAGGCAACAATACTCTGCATAAGCTTAGTTAGGTTGAGCCAATGGCAACCGACCGGTGCCGTCACGGAGGCAACAGGACTCTGCGAGAGCTGATAGAAATGAACCAATAGCACCCTGCCGGTGCAGTAACGTAGGCAACAGTACTCTGCGAGAGCTGAACAGAACGCACCCACGGGCACACTGTCGGAGCAGTAACGGAGGCAACAATAGCTCTGCAAGAGTTAACGGAAGGCTCAGCAGTAACGGAGGCAACAGTGGCTCTGCAAGAGTTATCGGAAGGCTCAGCAGTAACGGAGGCAACAATAGCTCTGCAAGAGTTACTGGGATGCTCAGCGGAATGGACACTGCCGGAGCAGTAAAGGAGGCAACAGGGACACTCTGTCAGGCAGGCCCAGACTAGGCGGAAGTCAGAATGTCGCCCAGCCACACGATGAGCAGGAACTGGAGAGCTGGGCTGGATCTCGCAGCAGGAACGTCAGACAAGCCGGGTCAGGTCACGGAGCAGGAACGTCAGCCAGGCCGGGTCGAATCACGCAGCAGGAACATCAGACAAGCCGGGTCAGATCACGGAGCAGGAAAGTCAGCCAGGCCGGGTCGAATCACGGAGCAGGAACCAGAACAGGCGTAGTCAAACGGGCCAATTCGGTACACGGGAACACAGCAACACATATAAGCACTGGTACAGGAACACAACGAAAGGGCACCAGACCGGTGCCAGAGGCCCAGTATAAAAAGGCCATACTGGGCGGGCCAAACCAAGCTCAGCCAATGGAAGCGCAACACACAGAGACTGACAGGAAAAAGCACGGGCACCGTGATACCTTTATACAAAGTAAACTTTACTGAAGGTAACCCTTATACACAATAAACTTTATTAACATTTATACATCGTAAACTTTACTGAAGGTAACCTTTATACACAATAAACTTTACTGAAGGTAATCTTTCTACAATGTAAACGTTACTGAAGGTAACCTTTATACAAAGTAAACTTTACTGAAGGTAACCTTTATACATAGTAAACTTTACTGAAGGTAACCTTTATACAAAGTAAACTTTACTTAAGGTAATCTTTATACAAACTAAACTTTACTGAAGGTAAACTTTATACAAAGTAAACTTTACTGAAGGTAACCTTTATACACAATAAACTTTACTGAAGGTAACCTTTCTACATTGTAAACTTTACTGAAGACAACCTATATACACAATAAACTGTACTGAAGGTAACCTTTATACAAAGTAAACTTTACTGAAGGTAACCTTTATACATAGTAAACTTTACTGAAGACAACCTATATACACAATAAAATGTACTGAAGGTAACCTTTATACAAAGTAAACTTTACTGAAGGTAACCTTTACACATAATAAACTTTACTAAAGGTAACCTTTATACAAAGTAAACTTTACTGAAGGTAACCTTTATACATAGTAAACATTACTGAAGGTAACCTTTATACACAATAAACTTTACTGAAGGTAACCTTTATACATAGTAAACTTTAATGAGACAACCTTTATACACAATAAACTTTACTGAAGGTAACCTTTACACATAGTACACTTTACTAAAGGTAACCTTTATATACAATAAACTTTACTGAAGGTAACCTTTATACATAGTAAACTTTACTGAAGACAACCTTTATACACAATAAACTGTACTGAAGGTAACCTTTAAACAAAGTAAACTTTACTAAAGGTAACCTTTATACACTGTAAACATTACTGAAGGTAACCTTTACACATAGTAAACTTTACTGAAGGTAACCTTTATACAAAGTAAACTTTACTGAAGGTAACCTTTATACACAATAAACTTTACTGAAGGTAACCTTTATACACTGTAAACGTTACTGTAGGTAACCTTTATACAAAGTAAACTTTACTGAAGGTAACCTTTATACACTGTAAACCTTACTGAAGGTAACCTTTATACAAAGTAAACTTTACTGAAGGTAACCTTTATATATAGTAAACTTTACTGAAGACAACCTTTATACACAATAAACTGTACTGAAGGTAACCTTTATACACAGTAAACTTTACTGAAGGTAACCTTTACACATAGTAAACTTTACTAAAGATAACCTTTATACAAAGTAAACTTTACTGAAGGTAACCTTTATACACAATAAACTTTACTGAAGGTAACCTTTATACACTGTAAACTTTACTGAAGGTAACCTTTATACAAAGTAAACTTTACTGAAGGTAACCTTTATACACTGTAAACGTTACTGAAGGTAACCTTTATACATAGTAAACTTTACTGAAGACAACCTTTATACACAATAAACTGTACTGAAGGTAACCTTTATACAAAGTAAACTTTACTGAAGGTAACCTTTATACACTGTAAACGTTACTGAAGGTAACCTTTATACAAAGTAAACTTTACTGAAGGTAACCGTTATACATAGTAAAATTTTACTGAGACAACCTTTATACACAATAAACTGTACTGAAGGTAACCTTTATACACAATAAACTTTACTGAAGGTAACCTTTATACAAAGTAAACTTTACTGAAGGTAACCTTTATACACTGTAAACGTTACTGAAGGTAACCTTTATACAAAGTAAACTCTACTGAAGGTAACCTTTATACAAAGTAAACTCTACTGAAGGTAACCTTTATATATAGTAATCTTTACTGAAGACAACCTTTATACACAGTAAACTTTACTGAAGGTAACCTTTATGCACAATAAAATTTACTGAAGGTAACCTTTACACATAGTAAACTTTACTAAAGGTAACCTTTATACAAAGTAAACTTTACTGAAGGTAACCTTTATACACAATAAACTTTACTGAAGGTAACCTTTATACACTGTAAACGTTACTGAAGGTAACCTTTATACAAAGTAAACTTTACTGAAGGTAACCTTTATACATAGTAAACTCTACTGAAGACAACCTTTATACGCAATAAACTGTACTGAAGGTAACCTTTAAACAAAGTAAACTTTACTGAAGGTAACCTTTATACACTGTAAACGTTACTGAAGGTAACCTTTATACAAAGTAAACTTTACTGAAGGTAACCTTTATACATAGTAAACTTTACTGAAGACAACCTTTATACACAATAAACTGTACTGAAGGTAACCTTTAAACAAAGTAAACTTTACTGAAGGTAACCTTTATACACTGTAAACGTTACTGAAGGTAACCTTTATACATAGTAAACTTTACTGAAGTTAACCTTTATACACAATAAACTTTACTGAAGGTAACCTTTATACACTGTAAACGTTACTGAAGGTAACCTTTATACATAGTAAACTTTACTGAAGGTAACCTTTATACATAGTAAACTGTACTGAAGACAACCTTTATACACAATAAACTGTACTGAAGGTAACCTTTACACATAGTAAACTTTACTGAAGACAACCTTTATACACTGTAAACGTTACTGAAGGTAACCTTTATACACAATAAACTTTACTGAAGGTAACCTTTATACATAGTAAACTGTACTGAAGGTAACCTTTATACATAGTAAGCTTTACTGAAGGTAACCTTTATACACAATAAACTGTACTGAAGGTAACCTTTACACATAGTAAACTTTACTGAAGGTAACCTTTACACATAGTAAACTTTACTGAAGGTAACCTTTATACATAGTAAACTGTAGTGAAGGTAACCTTTATACATAGTAGACTGTACTGAAGGTAACCTTTATACACAGTAAACTGTACTGAAGGTAACCTTTATACATAGTAAACTTTACTGAAGGTAACCTTTATACATAGTAAACTTTACTGACGGTAACCTTTATACATAGTAGACTGTACTGAAGGTAACCTTTATACATAGTAAACTTTACTGAAGGTAACCTTTATACATAGTAAACTGTACTGAAGGTAACCTTTATACATAGTAAACTGTACTGAAGGTAACCTTTATACATAGTAAACTTTACTGAAGGTAACCTTTATACACAATAAACTGTACTGAAGGTAACCTTTATACACTGTAAACGTTACTGAAGGTAACCTTTATACATAGTAAACTTTACTGAAGGTAACCTTTATACATAGTAAACTGTACTGAAGGTAACCTTTATACATAGTAAACTTTACTGAAGGTAACCTTTATACACAATAAACTGTACTGAAGGTAACCTTTATACATAGTAAACTTTACTGAAGACAACCTTTATACACTGTAAACGTTACTGAAGGTAACCTTTATACACAATAAACTGTACTGAATGTACCCTTTATACACAATAAACTTTACTGAAGGTAACCTTTATACATAGTAAACTGTACTGAAGGTAACCTTTATACATAGTAAACTTTACTGAAGGTAACCTTTATACACAATAAACTGGACTGAAGGTAACCTTTATACACAATAAACTTTACTGAAGGTAACCTTTATACATAGTAAACTTTACTGAAGGTAACCTTTATACACAATAAACTGTACTGAAGGTAACCTTTATACACAATAAACTTTACTGAAGGTAACCTTTATACATAGTAAACTTTACTGAAGGTAACCTTTATACACAATAAACTGTACTGAAGGTAACCTTTATACACAATAAACTTTACTGAAGGTAACCTTTATACATAGTACACTTTACTGAAGGTAACCTTTATACATAGTAAACTGTACTGAAGGTAACCTTTATACATAGTAAACTTTACTGAAGGTAACCTTTATACACAATAAACTGTACTGAAGGTAACCTTTACACATAGTAAACTTTACTGAAGGTAACCTTTATACATAGTAAACTTTACTGAAGATAACCTTTATACATAGTAAACTGTACTGAAGGTAACCTTTATACATAGTAAACTTTACTGAAGGTAACCTTTATACACAATAAACTGTACTGAAGGTAACCTTTATACATAGTAAACTGTACTGAAGGTAACCTTTATACATAGTAAACTTTACTGAAGGTAACCTTTATACACAATAAACTGTACTGAAGGTAACCTTTATACACAATAAACTGTACTGAAGGTAACCTTTATACACAATAAACTTTACTGAAGGTAACCTTTATACATAGTAAACTTTACTGAAGGTAACCTTTACACATAGTAAACTTTACTGAAGGTAAACTTTATACATAGTAAACTGTACTGAAGGTAACCTTTATACATAGTAAACTTTACTGAAGGTAACCTTTATACACAATAAACTGTACTGAAGGTAACCTTTACACATAGTAAACTTTACTGAAGGTAACCTTTATACATAGTAAACTTTACTGAAGGTATCCTTTATACACAATAAACTGTACTGAAGGTAACCTTTATACATAGTAAACTTTACTGAAGGTAACCTTTATACATAGTAAACTGTACTGAAAGTAACCTTTATACATAGTAAACTTTACTGAAAGTATGCTTTACACATAGTAAACTTTACTGAAGGTAACCTTTATACATAGTAAACTTTACTGAAGGTAATCTTTATACACATAAACTGTACTGAAGGTAACCTTTATACATAGTAAACTTTACTGAAGGTAATCTTTATACACATAAACTGTACTGAAGGTAACCTTTATACAAAGTAAACTTTACTGAAGGTAACCTTTATACACTGTAAACGTTACTTAAGATAACCTTTATACATAGTAAACTTTACTGAGACAACCTTTATACACAATTAACTGTACTGAAGGTAACCTTTATACAAAGTAAACTTTACTGAAGGTAATCTTTATACACATAAACTGTACTGAAGGTAACCTTTATACAAAGTAAACTTTACTGAAGATAACCTTTATACACTGTAAACGTTACTGAAGATAACCTTTATACATAGTAAACTTTACTGAGACAACCTTTATACACAATAAACTTTACTGAAGGTAACCTTTATACATAGTAAACTTTACTGAAGACAACCTTTATACACAATAAACTGTACTGAAGGTAACCTTTATACAAAGTAAACTTTACTGAAGGTAACCTTTATACACTGTAAACGTTACTGAAGATAACCTTTATACATAGTAAACTTTACTGAGACAACCTTTATACACAATTAACTGTACTGAAGGTAACCTTTATACAAAGTAAACTTTACTGAAGGTAATCTTTATACACATAAACTGTACTGAAGGTAACCTTTATACAAAGTAAACTTTACTGAAGATAACCTTTATACACTGTAAACGTTACTGAAGATAACCTTTATACATAGTAAACTTTACTGAGACAACCTTTATACACAATAAACTTTACTGAAGGTAACCTTTATACATAGTAAACTTTACTGAAGACAACCTTTATACACAATAAACTGTACTGAAGGTAACCTTTAAACAAAGTAAACTTTACTGAAGGTAACCTTTATACACTGTAAACGTTACTGAAGGTAACCTTTATACAAAGTAAACTTTACTGAAGGTAACCGTTATACATAGTAAAATTTTACTGAGACAACCTTTATACACAATAAACTGTACTGAAGGTAACCTTTATACACAGTAAACTTTACTGAAGGTAACCTTTATACACAATAAACTTTACTGAAGGTAACCTTTATACAAGGTAAACTTTACTGAAGGTAACCTTTATACACTGTAAACGTTACTGAAGGTAACCTTTATACAAAGTAAACTCTACTGAAGGTAACCTTTATATATAGTAATCTTTACTGAAGACAACCTTTATACACAGTAAACTTTACTGAAGGTAACCTTTATGCACAATAAAATATACTGAAGGTAACCTTTACACATAGTAAACTTTACTAAATGTAACCTTTATACAAAGTAAACTTTACTGAAGGTAACCTTTATACACAATAAACTTTACTGAAGGTAACCTTTATACAAAGTAAACTTTACTGAAGGTAACCTTTATACATAGTAAACTTTACTGAAGACAACCTTTATACGCAATAAACTGTACTGAAGGTAACCTTTAAACAAAGTAAACTTTACTGAAGGTAACCTTTATACACTGTAAACGTTACTGAAGGTAACCTTTATACAAAGTAAACTTTACTGAAGGTAACCTTTATACATAGTAAACTTTACTGACGACAACCTTTATACACAATAAACTGTACTGAAGGTAACCTTTAAACAAAGTAAACTTTACTGAAGGTAACCTTTATACACTGTAAACGTTACTGAAGGTAACCTTTATACATAGTAAACTTTACTGAAGTTAACCTTTATACACAATAAACTTTACTGAAGGTAACCTTTATACACTGTAAACGTTACTAAAGGTAACCTTTATACATAGTAAACTGTACTGAAGACAACCTTTATACACAATAAACTGTACTGAAGGTAACCTTTATACATAGTAAACTTTACTGAAGACAACCTTTATACACTGTAAACGTTACTGAAGGTAACCTTTATACACAAAAAACTTTACTGAAGGTATCCTTTATACATAGTAAACTGTACTGAAGGTAACCTTTATACATAGTAAACTTTACTGAAGGTAACCTTTATACACAATAAACTGTACTGAAGGTAACCTTTATACATAGTAAACTTTACTGAAGGTAACCTTTACACATAGTAAACTTTACTGAAGGTAACCTTTATACATAGTAAACTGTAGTGAAGGTAACCTTTATACACAGTAGACTGTACTGAAGGTAACCTTTATACATAGTAAACTTTACTGAAGGTAACCTTTACACATAGTAAACTTTACTGACGGTAACCTTTATACATAGTAGACTGTACTGAAGGTAACCTTTATACATAGTAAACTTTACTGAAGGTAACCTTTATACATAGTAAACTGTACTGAAGGTAACCTTTATACATAGTAAACTGTACTGAAGGTAACCTTTATACATAGTAAACTGTACTGAAGGTAACCTTTATACAAAGTAAACTTTACTGAAGGTAACCTTTATACACAATAAACTGTACTGAAGGTAACCTTTATACACTGTAAACGTTACTGAAGGTAACCTTTATACATAGTAAACTTTACTGAAGGTAACCTTTATACATAGTAAACTGTACTGAAGGTAACCTTTATACATAGTAAACTTTACTGAAGACAACCTTTATACACTGTAAACGTTACTGAAGGTAACCTTTATACACAATAAACTGTACTGAATGTACCCTTTATACACAATAAACTTTACTGAAGGTAACCTTTATACATAGTAAACTGTACTGAAGGTAACCTTTATACATAGTAAACTTTACTGAAGGTAACCTTTATACACAATAAACTGTACTGAAGGTAACCTTTATACACAATAAACTTTACTGAAGGTAACCTTTATACATAGTAAACTTTACTGAAGGTAACCTTTATACACAATAAACTGTACTGAAGGTAACCTTTATACACAATAAACTTTACTGAAGGTAACCTTTATACATAGTAAACTTTACTGAAGGTAACCTTTATACACAATAAACTGTACTGAAGGTAACCTTTATACACAATAAACTTTACTGAAGGTAACCTTTATACATAGTAAACTTTACTGAAGGTAACCTTTATACACAATAAACTGTACTGAAGGTAACCTTTATACACAATAAACTGTACTGAAGGTAACCTTTATACACAATAAACTTTACTGAAGGTAACCTTTATACATAGTACACTTTACTGAAGGTAACCTTTATACATAGTACACTTTACTGAAGGTAACCTTTATACATAGTAAACTGTACTGAAGGTAACCTTTATACATAGTAAACTTTACTGAAGGTAACCTTTATACACAATAAACTGTACTGAAGGTAACCTTTATACATAGTAAACTGTACTGAAGGTAACCTTTATACATAGTAAACTTTACTGAAGGTAACCTTTATACATAGTAAACTTTACTGAAGGTAACCTTTATACATAGTAAACTGTACTGAAGGTAACCTTTATACATAGTAAACTTTACTGAAGGTAACCTTTATACATAGTAAACTTTACTGAAAGTAAGCTTTACACATAGTAAACTTTACTGAAGGTAACCTTTATACATAGTAAACTTTACTGAAGGTAACCTTTATACATAGTAAACTGTACTGAAGGTAACCTTTAAACATAGTAAACTTTACTCAAGGTAACTTTTATACATAGTAAACTTTACTGAAGGTAACCTTTATACACAATAAACTGTACTGAAGGTAACCTTTATACAAAGTAAACTTTACTGAAGGTAACCTTTATACATAGTAAACTTTACTGAAAGTAACCTTTATACACAATAAACTGTACTAAAGGTAACCTTTATACACAATAAACTTTACTGAAGGTAACCTTTATACAAAGTAAACTTTACTGAAGGTAACCTTTATACATAGTAAACTTTACTGAAAGTAACCTTTATACACAATAAACTGTACTAAAGGTAACCTTTATACAAAGTAAACTTTACTGAAGGTAACCTTTATACACAATAAACTGTACTGAAGGTAACCTTTATACATAGTAAACTTTACTGAAGGTAACCTTTATACATAGTAAACTGTACTGAAGGTAACCTTTATACATAGTAAACTTTACTGAAGGTAACCTTTATACATAGTAAACTTTACTGAAAGTAAGCTTTACACATAGTAAACTTTACTGAAGGTAACCTTTATACATAGTAAACTGTACTGAAGGTAACCTTTATACATAGTAAACTTTACTGAAAGTAAGCTTTACACATAGTAAACTTTACTGAAGGTAACCTTTATACACAATAAACTGTACTGAAGGTAACCTTTATACACTGTAAACGTTACTGAAGGTAACCTTTATACATAGTAAACTTTACTGAAGGTAACCTTTATACATAGTAAACTGTACTGAAGGTAACCTTTATACATAGTAAACTTTACTGAAGGTAACCTTCATACACAATAAACTGTACTGAAGGTAACCTTTATACATAGTAAACTTTACTGAAGACAACCTTTATACACTGTAAACGTTACTGAAGGTAACCTTTATACACAATAAACTGTACTGAATGTACCCTTTATACACAATAAACTTTACTGAAGGTAACCTTTATACATAGTAAACTGTACTGAAGGTAACCTTTATACATAGTAAACTTTACTGAAGGTAACCTTTATACACAATAAACTGTACTGAAGGTAACCTTTATACACAATAAACTTTACTGAAGGTAACCTTTATACATAGTAAACTTTACTGAAGGTAACCTTTATACACAATAAACTGTACTGAAGGTAACCTTTATACACAATAAACTTTACTGAAGGTAACCTTTATACATAGTAAACTTTACTGAAGGTAACCTTTATACACAATAAACTGTACTGAAGGTAACCTTTATACACAATAAACTTTACTGAAGGTAACCTTTATACATAGTACACTTTACTGAAGGTAACCTTTATACATAGTAAACTGTACTGAAGGTAACCTTTATACATAGTAAACTTTACTGAAGGTAACCTTTATACACAATAAACTGTACTGAATGTAACCTTTACACATAGTAAACTTTACTGAAGGTAACCTTTATACATAGTAAACTTTACTGAAGGTAACCTTTATACATAGTAAACTGTACTGAAGGTAACCTTTATACATAGTAAACTTTACTGAAGGTAACCTTTATACACAATAAACTGTACTGAAGGTAACCTTTATACATAGTAAACTGTACTGAAGGTAACCTTTATACATAGTAAACTTTACTGAAGGTAACCTTTATACATAGTAAACTGTACTGAAGGTAACCTTTATACATAGTAAACTTTACTGAAGGTAACCTTTATACATAGTAAACTTTACTGAAAGTAAGCTTTACACATAGTAAACTTTACTGAAGGTAACCTTTATACATAGTAAACTTTACTGAAGGTAACCTTTATACATAGTAAACTGTACTGAAGGTAACCTTTAAACATAGTAAACTTTACTCAAGGTAACTTTTATACATAGTAAACTTTACTGAAGGTAACCTTTATACATAATAAACTGTACTGAAGGTAACCTTTATACAAAGTAAACTTTACTGAAGGTAACCTTTATACATAGTAAACTTTACTGAAAGTAACCTTTATACACAATAAACTGTACTAAAGGTAACCTTTATACACAATACACTTTACTGAAGATAACCTTTATACAAAGTAAACTTTACTGAAGGTAACCTTTATACATAGTAAACTTTACTGAAAGTAACCTTTATACACAATAAACTGTACTAAAGGTAACCTTTATACAAAGTAAACTTTACTGAAGGTAACCTTTATACACAATAAACTGTACTGAAGGTAACCTTTATACATAGTAAACTTTACTGAAGGTAACCTTTATACATAGTAAACTGTACTGAAGGTAACCTTTATACATAGTAAACTTTACTGAAGGTAACCTTTATACATAGTAAACTTTACTGAAAGTAAGCTTTACACATAGTAAACTTTACTGAAGGTAACCTTTATACATAGTAAACTTTACTGAAAGTAAGCTTTACACATAGTAAACTTTACTGAAGGTAACCTTTATACATAGTAAACTTTACTGAAGGTAACCTTTATACACAATAAACTGTACTGAAGGTAACCTTTATACATAGTAAACTTTACTGAAGGTAACCTTTATACATAGTAAACTGTACTGAAGGTAACCTTTATACATAGTAAACTTTACTGAAGGTAACCTTTATACATAGTAAACTTTACTGAAAGTAAGCTTTACACATAGTAAACTTTACTGAAGGTAACCTTTATACATAGTAAACTTTACTGAAGGTAACCTTTATACATAGTAAACTGTACTGAAGGTAACCTTTAAACATAGTAAACTTTACTCAAGGTAACTTTTATACATAGTAAACTTTACTGAAGGTAACCTTTATACACAATAAACTGTACTGAAGGTAACCTTTATACAAAGTAAACTTTACTGAAGGTAACCTTTATACATAGTAAACTTTACTGAAGGTAACCTTTATACATAGTAAACTGTACTGAAGGTAACCTTTATACATAGTAAACTTTATTGAAGGTAACCTTTATACATAGTAAACTTTACTGAAAGTAAGCTTTACACATAGTAAACTTTACTGAAGGTAACCTTTATACATAGTAAACTTTACTGAAGGTAACCTTTATACATAGTAAACTTTACTGAAAGTAAGCTTTACACATAGTAAACTTTACTGAAGGTAACCTTTATACATAGTAAACTTTACTGAAGGTAACCTTTATACACAATAAACTGTACTGAAGGTAACCTTTATACGTAGTAAACTTTACTGAAGGTAACCTTTATACATAGTAAACTTTACTGAAGGTAACCTTTATACATAGTAAACTTTACTGAAGGTAACCTTTATACATAGTAAACTTTACTGAAAGTAAGCTTTACACATAGTAAACTTTACTGAAGGTAACCTTTATACATAGTAAACTGTACTGAAGGTAACCTTTAAACATAGTAAACTTTACTCAAGGTAACTTTTATACATAGTAAACTTTACTGAAGGTAACCTTTATACACAATAAACTGTACTGAAGGTAACCTTTATACAAAGTAAACTTTACTGAAGGTAACCTTTATACATAGTAAACTTTACTGAAAGTAAGCTTTACACATAGTAAACTTTACTGAAGGTAACCTTTATACATAGTAAACTTTACTGAAGGTAACCTTTATACATAGTAAACTGTACTGAAGGTAACCTTTAAACATAGTAAACTTTACTCAAGGTAACTTTTATACATAGTAAACTTTACTGAAGGTAACCTTTATACACAATAAACTGTACTGAAGGTAACCTTTATACAAAGTAAACTTTACTGAAGGTAACCTTTATACATAGTAAACTTTACTGAAAGTAACCTTTATACACAATAAACTGTACTAAAGGTAACCTTTATACACAATAAACTTTACTGAAGATAACCTTTATACAAAGTAAACTTTACTGAAGGTAACCTTTATACATAGTAAACTTTACTGAAAGTAACCTTTATACACAATAAACTGTACTAAAGGTAACCTTTATACAAAGTAAACTTTACTGAAGGTAACCTTTATACACAATAAACTGTACTGAAGGTAACCTTTATACATAGTAAACTTTACTGAAGGTAACCTTTATACATAGTAAACTTTACTGAAGGTAACCTTTATACATAGTAAACTGTACTGAAGGTAACCTTTATACATAGTAAACTTTACTGAAAGTAAGCTTTACACATAGTAAACTTTACTGAAGGTAACCTTTATACATAGTAAACTTTACTGAAGGTAACCTTTATACATAGTAAACTTTACTGAAAGTAAGCTTTACACATAGTAAACTTTACTGAAGGTAACCTTTATACATAGTAAACTTTACTGAAGGTAACCTTTATACACAATAAACTGTACTGAAGGTAACCTTTATACATAGTAAACTTTACTGAAGGTAACCTTTATACATAGTAAACTTTACTGAAGGTAACCTTTATACATAGTAAACTGTACTGAAGGTAACCTTTATACATAGTAAACTTTACTGAAGGTAACCTTTATACACAATAAACTGTACTGAAGGTAACCTTTATACACAATAAACTGTACTGAAGGTAACCTTTATACATAGTAAACTGTACTGAAGGTAACCTTTATACATAGTAAACTGTACTGAAGGTAACCTTTATACATAGTAAACTTTACTGAAGGTAACCTTTATACATAGTAAACTTTACTGAAGGTAACCTTTATACATAGTAAACTTTACTGAAAGTAAGCTTTACACATAGTAAACTTTACTGAAGGTAACCTTTATACATAGTAAACTTTACTGAAGGTAACCTTTATACATAGTAAACTTTACTGAAGGTAACCTTTATACACAATAAACTTTACTGAAGGTAACCTTTATACATAGTAAACTGTAGTGAAGGTAACCTTTATACACAGTAGACTGTACTGAAGGTAACCTTTATACATAGTAAACTTTACTGAAGGTAACCTTTATACATAGTAAACTTTACTGACGGTAACCTTTATACATAGTAAACTTTACTGAAGGTAACCTTTATACATAGTAAACTGTACTGAAGGTAACCTTTATACATAGTAAACTGTACTGAAGGTAACCTTTATACACAATAAACTGTACTGAAGGTAACCTTTAAACATAGTAAACTTTACTCAAGGTAACTTTTATACATAGTAAACTTTACTGAAGGTAACCTTTATACACAATAAACTGTACTGAAGGTAACCTTTATACAAAGTAAACTTTACTGAAGGTAACCTTTATACATAGTAAACTTTACTGAAAGTAACCTTTATACACAATAAACTGTACTAAAGGTAACCTTTATACAAAGTAAACTTTACTGAAGGTATCCTTTATACACAATAAACTGTACTGAAGGTAACCTTTATACAAAGTAAACTTTACTGAAGGTAACCTTTATACACAGTAAACTTTACTGAAAGTAACCTTTATACACAATAAACTGTACTAAAGGTAACCTTTATACAAAGTAAACTTTACTGAAGGTAACCTTTATACACAGTAAACTTTACTGAAAGTAACCTTTATACACAATAAACTGTACTGAAGGTAACCTTTATACATAGTAAACTTTACTGAAGGTAACCTTTATACATAGTAAACTTTACTGAAGGTAACCTTTATACACAGTAAACTTTACTGAAAGTAACCTTTATACACAATAAACTGTACTGAAGGTAACCTTTATACACAATAAACTGTACTGAAGGTAACCTTTATACAAAGTAAACTTTACTGAAGGTAACCTTTATACACAATAAACTGTACTGAAGGTAACCTTTATACAAAGTAAACTTTACTGAAGGTAACCTTTATACACAATAAACTGTACTGAAGGTAACCTTTATACATAGTAAACTTTACTGAAGGTAACCTTTATACATAGTGAACCGTTGTGAACCGCTCCATGTGGAGTATATATGTTATCATAGCACGTCCTGGGCTGCAAGGGTGCACTGGTGCCTAATACTGTTGTTGTTTCCTTCCATGCAAACGTGGACACGCATCTAAGTGGATGATTGATTGAGGACCGGTGTAGGACTCACGGAGAGAGATACGCTTATTTTGTATTACCGTCTTGTACGTGCAATTAGCGTGTTTTGCGCAGGTGTTTATGCCAATAAATACTGTACTTTTAGATTGTCCCCTTTGCTCTTCTGTTTCTTTGTATTTAGATTTTGTTGGTGTGGGGGATGAAAACAAGTGGACTATACAATATCGGTGGGAGGAGAATAGCGCTGCAAGATATATAGACTGATGAGTACACGTATTATATCTACCGTGTTATTCTATTAAAGACTGATGAGTACACGTATTATATCTACCGTGTTATTCTATTAAAGACTGATGAGTACATGTATTATATCTACCGTGTTATTCTATTAAAGACTGATGAGTACACGTATTATATCTACCGTGTTATTCTATTATAGACTGATGAGTACACGTATTATATCTACAGTGTTATTCTATTAAAGACTGATGAGTACACGTATTATATCTACCGTGTTATTCTATTAAAGACTGATGAGTACACGTATTATATCTACCGTGTTATTCTATTATAGACTGATGAGTACACGTATTATATCTACCGTGTTATTCTATTAAAGACTGATGAGTACACGTATTATATCTACCGTGTTATTCTATTAAAGACTGATGAGTACACGTATTATATCTACCGTGTTATTCTATTATAGACTGATGAGTACACGTATTATATCTACCGTGTTATTCTATTAAAGACTGATGAGTACACGTATTATATCTACCTTGTTATTCTATTAAAGACTGATGAGTCTTTTTCCACTGGCTTGTGGATTGTCTCCTTTTATTGTAGATAGAAGGATTATTTTACCTTAGGATTGATTTATATACTGAGGTTTATTGTATTGATGAAGTAGCCCATAAGGTTTAGAGGGCATAGTGCTTTATTGGTCTATATATATATATATATATATATATATATATATATATATATATATATATATGTTGTATCAGTTTATGATACATTTTTGTGTTGCCTTGTTTGTGTTTTTCTATTTTGGGTCACTGGCCACGGTATCTGAGTGCCATACTATTTTTTAAACTTTAAACTTTACTGAAGTAATCTTAATACAGAGTAAACTTAACTGAAGGTAATTAGTGATGATCGAGCACCCCAATGCTCGGGTGTTCGGGTGCTCTGACCGAGCGCCCCCGGAGGCTCGAGTGCTCGGCCGAGCACCCGAGCCCCTTTGAAGTCAATGGGAGGACTCGAGCATTACACCAGGCACCCCCTGCTCTGATGAGGGGAGGGTGCCTGGTCCATAGGAAAAGGGCAGAAAATGATGGAAACACCACAGAAATGGTTCAGGGACAGCATAGGGAGGATGTCTGGATGCATCTTGGACTCCAACATCGCTGCTGGGAACGATGTTTCGCCCGTAGTACGCCATTTTTACAGACTGACCGTAAAACACACAAAAAGGAAGATAAAAACGACTTTAGGCGAAAAATTGTTACCAAACAGTATTTGCTGTATATTTACTTGTATATCATCTGCAAATTCTGCAAAAAATTTCATCGATTTTTCGGAACTGGGGCCATGATTAAGAGGGAAACGTGCGCAGAGGCAAATTCTGCAAAAAATTTCCTCGATTTTTCTGAACTGGGGCCATGATTAAGAGGGAAACGTGCGCAGAGGCAAATTCTCCCAAAAATTTCCTCGATTTTTCTGAACTGGGGCCATGATTAAGAGGGAAACGTGCGCTGAGCCGACCATCTAAAACATTATGGGTGAGGGTCTGCTGCGGAGCTGACCATCCTAAACATTATATGCGAAGGCCCGCTAGTGAGCTGACGCTATAAAACATTATATGAGAGGGCCCGCTAGAGAGCTGACCCAATAAAACATTATATGAGAAGACCCGCTGGTGAGCTGACCTATACAAAAATTGTCAAACAGCACCCGCTGGTGAGCTGGCCCTATATAAAAATTATATCACAGGGCCCGCTGGTGAGCTGGCCCTATATAAAAATTATATCCCAGGGTATATGGAAGAGAGTCAACCATATACCCATTTTTTGGGTGGAAGGGGTGAATGGGAATACAGAGTATTCCCATCATTGTAAATAACATATCTAAAGTGACTTTATGTTCCCCCGGGGCTTTCCTCCAGTGGAGTGGAGAAGTCAGGGGAAATCCAGGCCTTGTTCATTTTTATAAGTGTCAACCTATCAGCATTTTCGGTGGAAAGGCGGATACGCTTATCTGTTATGATGCCACCAGCAGCACTAAATACCCGCTCAGACAGAACGCTGGCGGCAGGGCAGGCCAGCACCTCCAAGGCGTAGAGTGCCAGTTCATACCACGTGTCCAGCTTGGACACCCAGTAGTTGTAAGGCACAGAGGGATCATTGAGGATGCTGACATGGTCTGCTACGTACTCCTTCACCATCTTCCAAAACTTTTACCTCCTTGTGACACTAGGCTGCGCATCAGGGTGAGGGTGCTGGCGGGGTGTCATGAAGGTGTCCCACGCCTTGGAGAGTGTTGCCCTGCCTTTGTCGGAACTGCTGTGTGCTCCCCTTTTCTCCCCTTCTCGGTTGGCCAAGGTAGCACGTACTCTGCCGCCAGCGTTGTCAGATGGAAAATTTTGGAGCAATTTTTCAACAAGAACCTTCTGGTATTGCACCATTTTGCTTCTCCTCTCCACCGGAGGAATGAGAGATGAGAAATTCTCTTTGTAGCGGGGGTCCAGAAGGGTGAACACCCAGTAATCCGTGTTGTCTAAAATGCGTATAACGCGTGGGTCACGGGAAAGGCAGCCTAACATAAAGTCAGCCATGTGTGCCAGAGTACCAACAGGCAAGATTTCGCTGTCCTCACCAGGAGGATGACTCTCAATCTCCTCATCCTCTTCCTCCTCTTCTGCCCACCCACGCTGAAGAGATGGAACTAAAGTTCCATGGCTACCCTCTGTAGCGGAGGCAACCGTGTCTTCCTCCTCCTCCTCCTCCTCCTCCGCCTCCTCCAATTGTCGCTGAGAAGACGAAGTGAGGGTGCTCTGGCTATCACCTTGTGTAAGCTCTTCCTCCCGCATTTCCACCTCTTCCACATGCAAAGCGTCGGTTTTAATTGTGAGCAGCGAGCGTTTCAGTAGACACAGAAGTGGGATGGTTACACTGATAATAGCGTTATCGCCGCTCACCATCTGTGTCGATTCCTCAAAATTGCGTAAAACCTCACAGAGGTCTGACATCCATTCCCACTCCTCACTTCTGATTACAGGGAGTTGAACGGAGAGGCGACGACCGTGTAACAGCTGGTACTCCACTACTGCCCTCTGCTGCTCACAAAGCCGGGCCAACATGTGGAAGGTGGAGTTCCAGCGCGTGCTCACGTCACACAGCAGCCGGTGAGCTGGCAATTGTAAGCGCTGCTGCAGCTTCAACAGGCCGGCTGAAGCTGTTGATGACTTACGGAAATGTGCACACACGCGGCGCACCTTGGTCAAGAGATCATGCAAATTGGGGTAGGTTTTTAGAAATCGCTGAACCACTAAATTAAATACATGCGCTAGGCATGGTACGTGTGTGAGCTTGCCGAGCTCCAAAGCCGCCACCAAGTTACGCCCATTATCACACACAACCATGCCTGGTTGCAGGTTGAGTGGCGAGAGCCACTGCTCGGTCTGGTGACTAATACCCTGCAACAGCTCTGAGGCCGTGTGCTGTTTGTCCCCAAGGCAGATCAGCTTCAGCACGGCCTGTTGACGCTTCCCCACTGCAGTGCTACACTGCTTCCAGCTACCGGCTGATGGGTGAGTGGCGCTGCGCGCAGAGAATTCGGAGGTGGAAACGGAGGAGGAGGAGCCAATAACGTAGGTGCTGGCGGAAACCCTGATGGAGGTAGGGCCCGCAATCCTCGGCGTGGGTAGCACCTGTGCCATCCCAGGGTCCGAGTCGCTCCCAGCCTCCACGACATTCACCCAGTGTGCCTTCAGGGAAATGTAGCGTCCCTGGCCACAAGCACTTGTCCATGTGTCAGTCGTTAAGTGGACCTTCCCAGTAACTGCGTTGGTCAGGGCACGGGTGATGTTACGGGACACATGGTGGTGTAATGCGGGGACGGCACACCGGGAAAAGTAGTGGCGGCTGGGGACTGCGTACCGAGGGACAGCTGCTGCCATCAGGCTGCGGAAGGACTCAGTCTCCACAAGCCTAAATGGCAGCATTTCGATGGCCAGTAATTTGGAAAGGTGTGAGGTTAGTGCTATGGCCTGTGGGTGGGTGGCTGGGTATTTTCGCTTGCGCTCAAATGCCTGGGGTAACGACATTTGGACGCTGCGCTGGGACAGGGAAGTGGATGTGGTCGCTGATGGTGCTTCAGATGGTACAGGTGCAGGGCGGGAGGTATGCGGGCCTGCGCCTTCGACAGGCGATTGGCCGGCACCGAAAACAGGGGAAGAGGAGGCAGTGGTGTGGCCTGCAGACACAGATTGGCGATCCGGGCGTTCCTCCCACTTATTACGGTGCTTGGATGCCATGTGTCGGATCATGCTGGTGGTGGTGAGGTTTCTAGTGTTCATGCCTCGGCTCATTCTGGTGTGGCACAGGTTGCAAACTACAATTTTTTTGTCGTCCGCACTTTCCTTAAAAAAACGCCATACCGCGGAACACCTAGCCCTTGGCAAGGGAGATTTACGCAAGGGGGTGCTCCGTGGAACATTTGCGGGCCGGTTTGGTGCGGTCCGCCTTCTTTCTGTAGCCACACCACTGCCTCTTCCAGCCTGTTGCGGTGCTGCAGATGGCTCACCCTCAGGACTGCTGTCATCGCTCGGCTCTCCACCTTCCCAGGTGGGGTCAGTCACCTCATCGTCCACCAAGTCCTCCTCCACTTCCTCACTCTGATCATCCTCCTCATTTCTTGATCCCACCACATACTCAGTCATTGACAACTGTATATCATCCTCCTCATCAAGGTCTTGAGACAGTAATAGTGGTTGATTTGATGGCAACTGTGTCTCATCATCATCATCATCCACTTCCTTTGACCTTAAATGCCGTTCACCTCTGTCATCTTCTTGTGATTGGGTACCCTCTAGAGGTTGTGAATCAGGGCACAAGATTTCATGTTCCTCTGCAAGCGTGCTTGGAGAGAGGTTCAAATTAAGGATTGGTGATGAGACGAGCTCCTCACTATATCCCAGTGTGGGATCACTTCTTTGACCAGACCCTCTATGGTGGGAGGAAGGATGATCAGGGTGAGGATTATGTTGACCAGACTCTTGGCTACTGAGAGTGGACTTGGTGGAAGACAGGGTGGTGCTTAACCGACTGGAAGCAGTATCAGCTGAAATCCAACCGACCACCTGTTCGCAGTGGTCTGACCTCAAGAGTGATGTCCTGCGACGCCCTGTAAACTGAGACATGAAGCTAGGTATGGTGGATGTCTTTCTTTCTTGTGCTCTGGCACCAGGCACAGTTTCTACGCGTCCTGACCCGCGCCCTGAACTATCAGGATCACGTCCACTTCCCCGTCCCTTTTTACCCGCCTTCTTCATATTACACGGAATATGTGCTGCAAATCTGCAACTTTGCACACTAAACAGAATGTGCTGCTTATCTGCGGCTAGGCACAGTGAACGGAATATGTGACTTTTATTTTTTACACTTTGCACACTAAACAGAATGTGCTGCTAATCTGCGGCTAGGCACAGTGAACAGAATATGTGACTTTTATTTTTAACACTTTGCACACTAAACAGAATGTGCTGATAATCTGCAACTTTGCACACTAAACAGAATATGCTGCTTATCTGCGGCTAGGCACAGTGAATGGAATATGTGACTTTTATTTTTTACACTTTGCACACTAAACAGAATGTGCTGATAATCTGCAACTTTGCACACTAAACAGAATATGCTGCTTATCTGCGGCTAGGCACAGTGAATGGAATATGTGACTTTTATTTTTTACACTTTGCACACTAAACAGAATGTTCTGCTAATCTGCAACTTTGCACACTAAACACAATGTGCTGCTTATCTGCGGCTAGGCACAGTGAACGGAATAAGTGACTTTTATTTTTTACACTTTGCACACTAAACAGAATGTGCTGATAATCTGCAACTTTGCACACTAAACAGAATATGCTGCTTATCTGCGGCTAGGCACAGTGAATGGAATATGTGACTTTTATTTTTTACACTTTGCACACTAAACAGAATGTTCTGCTAATCTGCAACTTTGCACACTAAACACAATGTGCTGCTTATCTGCGGCTAGGCACAGTGAACGGAATAAGTGACTTTTATTTTTTACACTTTGCACACTAAACAGAATGTGCTGATAATCTGCAACTTTGCACACTAAAAAGAATGTGCTGCTAATCTGCAACTTTGCACACTGAACAGAATGTGCTGCTAATCTGCAACTTTGCACACTAAAAAGAATGTGCTGCTAATCTGCAACTTTGCACACTGAACAGAATGTGCTGCTAATCTGCAACTTTGCACACTAAACAGAATGTGCTGTTAATCTGCAACTTTGCACACTAAAAAGAATGTGCTGCTAATCTCCAACTTTGCACACTAAACAGAATGTGCTGCTAATCTGCAACTTTGCACACTAAACACAATGTGCTGCTAATCTGCGGCTAGGCACAGTGAACGGAATATCTGACGTTTTTTTTTTAAACTCTGCCCCCCAAAACAAAATATATCTGCTGCCCCCACACACAGTAGTCCTAAAAAGGACTTTTGGGTCTTTATATGTTGTTCCAACACTTTTTTTCTCCCTACACTGACTTTCCCTTCCTATCCTCATCTCTCCCTGGCTAAGACTGAGCCGAACTCGCTGGTCAGGTGCTATACAGCACCCGATCACGGGTTCTGGCCAGCCAATCAGTGTAATGCCAGCAGCCAACATGGCTGCTGGCATTACACTGATGTCAGAGCCTCCCAGCACGTTTATTGGCTGCGCAGCAGCCGCGAAACGTGCGGGGAGGAGACCCGAACATGGCGGGCGAGCACATGCGGTACTCGTACGAGTACCGCCATGTGCCGAGCAGAGCGATGCTCGAGCCGAACCGAGCTTCGGCCGATCATGCTCGCTCATCACTAAAGGTAATCTTTTACATAGTAAATTATACTGAGGGTAACCTTTCTAAATAGTAATCTTGACTGAAGGTAATATTTATTTACAGTAAACTTTACTGAAGGTATTATTTATCCATAATAAACTTTACAGAGTGTAACCTTTATACACAATACACTTTACAGAAGGTAATCTTTATACAAAGTAAACTTTAAACTTTACTGAAGTAATCTTAATACAGAGTAAACTTTACTGAAGGTAATATTTATATACGGTAAACTTTACTGAAGGTAATCATTATACACAGTAAACTTTACTGAAGGTAATCTTATAAACAGTGAATTTTACTAAAGGTAACCTTTGTACACAGTAAACTTTTCTGAAGTAGTCTTTATACAGTGTATACTTTGCTAAAGGTAAACTTTATACACAGTGAACTTTTACTAAAAGTAACCTTTATACACTGTAAATGTTACTGAAGGTAATCTTTATACAGTGTAAACTTTACTGAACTAGTCTTTATATAGTGTAAACCTTACAATTAGTCTTTATACAGAGTAAACTTTAGTGATGATATCCTTTATACACAGTAGACTTTACTCTGTATAAAGAGTATGTCTGTAAACTTTAATGAAGGTAATAATTATACCAGTAAAGTTTACTAAAGGTAACCTTTATACAAAGTCATCTTTACAGATATAATCTATATACAGTGTAAACTTTACTGAAGGTAATCTTTATATACAGTGAGCTTTAGTAAAGGTAAACTTTGTACACAGTAAACTTTACAGAAGTAGTCTATATACAGAGTAAACTTTACTGAAGGCAACCTTTATACACAGTAAACTTTACTGAAAGTAATCTTTATAAACAGTGAATTTTACTAAAGGTAACCTTTGTACACAGTAAACTTTACTGAAGTAGTCTTTATACAGTGTAAACTTTGCTGAAGGTAAACTTTATACACAGTGAACTTTACTAAAGGTAACCTTTGTACACAGTAAACTTTACAGAAGTAATCTTTATATACAGTAAACTTTACTGAAGGTAATCTTTATATACAGTAAACTTTACTGAAGGTAATCTTTATATACAGTAAACTTTACTGAAGGTGATCTTTACGCTGAGTACTCTTTACGGAAGTAATGTTTATTCAGAGGAAACTTTACTAAAGGTTTTCTTTATACACAGTACATTTTACTGAAGTAATCTTTATATAGAACAACATTCACTGAAGTAATCCTTATATAGTCTAACATTTTTTCAAGTTATCTATATACAGTAAATGTTACTGAAATAAACTTTATATACTGTAAATGTTACTGAAGCAGTCTTTAAATACAGTAATATTACAGAAAAAATCTTTATACACAATAAATTTAATTGAATAAATATTTATATACAACAAAATTTACTGAAGAAATCTTTATATAAAGTTTAGTTCATTTCTTGCATTTATACAGTTTAGAATATAATATAGTTCATGAAAAGTGACCTAAGGGTAGTTCAAATCCAATTTCAAATGAGAATCTGAGGCCCTTACCGAGGTTCAATCACTTTAATCTCTCCTAAGAGTGGATTATTCATAGAAAATACAACAGATATGGGTCTTGGTGCTTTGATGTTTGTCAAAAACAGTTTTATTGCAGACAGGAATATAAACGTGTTTCTTCCATTTGCCTTATAATTGTCAAGAAGCAAATTAAAATTTAGATCATCTCTTTGTATAATATTTTAGAAGCTATAAACTACCTGTTTGTAGATTAAAAAAACAGTATTGTTTAACTTGGATTTACTGGTAGTGACACTGCTAGTTTTTTACATCTAACTCAAGGAAATCAAAGAAGAAAATTGCAAACTTCACAGGCGATTCCTTTTTAATCTCAGTGTAATAAGATTGTATGATTGAGGTTGCACATTAGCACTCTAAATTCTAACTCTAACAGCATAAAGCCTTTTTATAGAAAGGTTACAAGAACATTTATTGGAAATGAAAGCATATTTAACACCCTCAGTACTCTGTCTGCCTTACATTATAGACTAGTACTATTGGGTTCAATAATATAAGGACACAAGGGAATGAACCTGATGAATTCTTGTCCAGTGGGAGGTCTTGACCCCAATATTTGAAGAGAAGATGTCAGACAAATCTGACAAGACCCATTAGTACAGAACGATCCTTCACATAACTGAAATGAACAGATATACAGGACGTTATAAGATCCAATAATTCTGTGTGTATTGTACTGATTAAAAGAAATAATGCTGATCCTTGTTTGCTTGTTAATTATTTTATGTCTTTAGAACAATCTGAACATAAATGGTATAACATGCACTATTAGGTTGGCATCACAGTTCATATGCAGTATCATATATGCTGGCAATAGCTGTTGTCCAAATGCAATATTAGGCAGGTGTCAGACACAGTTCATATGCAGTATCACATAGGCTGAAATTAGACACAGTCTACACTCAATATTACACATTCCACACAAAAATCAGTATCACAAGGACTGGCACCAGATGCATTCTATACACAATATCGCATGGGCTGTCATGAGATGCAGTCTACACACAATATCAGATAGGCTGTCATGAGATGCAGTCTACACACAATATCAGATAGGTTGTCATGAGATGCAGTCTACACACAATATCAGATAGGTTGTCAAGTGATGCAGTCTACACACAATATCACATAGGCTGGCACCAGATGCATTCTACACACAAACGCAATATCACAAGGACTGTCATGATAACAGTCTACACACAATATCGCAGGCTGGCAACAGATGCGGATTATACTCAGTATCTCATAGGCTGGTACCATATCATATTATTAGGGACCAGGAACCAGACAGACACAAAAAATGTAAAATGCAAAACACCTTTATTAAATGAAAAGACAAGCCAGGGTCAGGAACCAAGACAGGTATTCAGCCAAGCCGGGGTCAAGAATACAGAGATTAGCGATGTCAGGAACAAGCCAGGAGTCAGGAACTAGAAAGGATGTCAGAGGAAGCCAGGTCATGCACAGATAATCAGCAACTCAGGAGAACGCGCTTGCAGCCAGAATCAGACACATGGTCAATCAGGAAGTGAGCCAAGCTGCTTTAAAAAACCTGGGAAGGTTGGCTGATAATAGTCAGGTGAATAATCACAGAGAGCTCAGCTGATTCAGCCTGACCCAGAACAGGGAAGGCAGCAGCAATGGATAGCAGAACTCTCAGCTCAGACAGCAGAATCAATAGCAGAATTAGAGCAGCTCAGCCAAACCTTGATACATATAGGCTGGCACCAGACGCAGTTTGCCCTCAATATCAGATAAGCTGTCACCAAATTCATTCTATAGTCAATGATACACATACATTGGCACCAGACTCAGGGCTTGATGCTATTCCCACCGGTAAAAATAAAAACTGGCAACGGGGGTTTTGAAAGAACAGTTTGGTATTCTATTAACTGTGCTGTCAAAAACTACCAACGTGTATAAATGCCCAGTGGGCTTATAACTTGCACCCATTGGACACAACAAAAAAAGTAGTTGAATTTGGCATTCTATTACATGTGGCGTCCCTACCACACGTTAAGCGACTCACTTTTTTGGGGGGAAAAATTGCATCTATCAAAGGTAGGTGCTGACTGAGTCCCTGTATTAATACACACGCATTCGTGGCTGGTGATACCTACACTAGTGACACGTGGATGTATTGATAGTGAGCCCTAAGCCCTGTATTAATACACACGCATGTGTGGCTGGTGATACCTACACTAGTGACACGTGGATGTATTGATAGTGAGCCCTAAGCCCTGTATTAATACACACGCATGCGTGGCTGGTGATCCCTACACTAGTGATACGTGGACGTATTGATAATGAGCCCTAAGCCCTGTATTAATACACACGCATGCGTGGCTGGTGATACCTACACTAGTGACACGTGGACATATTGCTAACGAGCCCTAAGCCCTGTATTAATACACATGCATGTGTGGCTGGTGATCCCTACACTAGTAACACGTGGACGTATTGGTAATGAGCCCTAAGCCCTGTATTAATACACACGCATGCGTGGCTGGTGATCCCTACACTAGTGACACGTGGACGTATTGGTAACGAGCCCTAAGCCCTGTATTAATACACATGCATGTGTGGCTGGTGATCCCTACACTAGTAACACGTGGACGTATTGATAACGAGCCCTAAGCCCTGTATTAATACACATGCATGTGTGGCTGGTGATCCCTACACTAGTGACACGTGGACGTACTGATAACGAGCCCAAAGCCCTTTATTAATACACAAGCATGCGTGGCTGGTGATCCCTACACCGCTGACACTTGGACGTATTTATAATGAGCCCTAAGCCCTGTATTAAAACACACGCATGCGTGGCTAGTGATCCCTACACTAGTAACACGTGGACATATTGATAACGAGCCCTAAGCTCGATATTAATACACACTTATGCGTGATTGGTGATCCCTACACTAGTGACACGTGCACGTATTGATAATGAGCCCTAAGCCCTGTATTAAAATACACGCATGCGTGGCTAGTGATCCCTATACTAGTAACACGTGGACATATTGATAACGAGCCCTAAGCTCGATATTAATACACACTTATGCGTGATTGGTGATCCCTACACTAGTGACACGTGGACGTATTGATAACGAGCCCTAAGCCCTGTATTAATAAACATGCATGCGTGGCTAGTGATCCCTACACTAGTAACACGTGGACGTATTGATAACAAGCCCTAAGCTCGATATTAATACACACACGCTTGGCTGGTGATCCCTACACTAGTAACACGTGGACGTATTGATAACGAGCCCTAAGCCCTGTATTAATACACACGCATGCGTGGCTGGTGATCCCTACACTAGTGACACGTGGACGTATTGATAACGAGCCCTAAGCCCTGTATTAATACACACGCATGCGTGGCTGGTGATCCCTACACTAGTGACACGTGGACTTATTGATAACAAGCCCTAAGCCCTGTATTAATACACACGCATGCGTGGCTGGTGATCCCTACACTAGTGACACGTGGACGTATTGATAACGAGCCCTAAGCTCTGTATTAATTCACACACACCCGTGGCTAGTGATCCCTACACTAGTGACATGTGGACATGTTGATAACGAGCCCTAAGCTCTGTATTAATTCACACACACCCGTGGGTAGTGAGCTCTACGCTAGTAACACGTGGACGTATTGATAACGAGCCCTAAGCCCTGTATTAACATACACACATGCATGGCTATTCATCCTTACACTAGTGACACGTGGACGTATTGATAACGAGCCCTGAGCCCCCATATCAATACACCCAAGAAACAAAAACATGAGTGAAAACAAGATTAACACTATGAGTGCCAGTGGGATATACAATGCATTGCAGAGTGTTGGTGAATCCCACTGAAACTAACACTGTTCATTCACAATAAACTCTTACCTCTAAGTCTGATTTCCAGCGGTTCTTCAGCACCCTGGTCGTCCATTGTCAGTCTTTTTATGTCATCTTCTGCCTTCTTTCTTCTTCATCTTCTGGTTTCTTATCTTCTTGTTTCACTAATATACGCTGATTCCATAATAAAAATAAAAAGACTGAAATTAGCCATGTTTCGTTGAAAAATCCCAAATGACAGTTCACGATGCCTCCAAGAAATATCCAAACACATGTCCATGATGCTCAATATAATGTGTAAGGCATCTGTCCATGATGCTCCCCAATAACTAATTTCTTGATGCCTCCACCACCACTACTGCTACGGCTAATGGTGGTGGCAGCAAAAAAGATCAGCAGACTCCCCCCCCCCCCCTTATGTTACCTCTCGGGCCATTGTCTGAGCCATAATGAGGGAAAATTGAACAGAGACTGGCTTTTATGTGGTCAGTCTCTGTTCAAAATGGTTCCCATGCTATGACTGGCTGGGATGTGTGCTTATGCACCTCCCAGCCAATCACCTTCTACCAGGGGATGACAAAACCCACTAGAAGCTGATTGGCTGAGAGGTGCATAAGCAAACATCCCAGCCAATCATAGCATGGTGTCACAGAACCTTGTTTCCAGCACCACCGCTTCAGCGACGCTTGTCGTCTTTCCACGAGTCATCTGCAGGCAAGAGTCTTCAAGCATGCTATAGGCCTCTGTTTTATGTGTGTTTGTTTCCTGTAGTCTCCTCCTACCTACTTCCGCCCTCTAGCTGCTCATCCTACCTACTTCTTGTGGAGGGGTTGTTGTTCTGAGCAGTTCATTTTCTAGTTTTCCTGATTCCTGTGCATGATCCAGCTTGTCTGTCCATCCATTCTGGTGTTGACCTGTGGCTCTGTCTGGCTATTCTCCTTGGTGTTCCGATTTGGCTCAGATATCCTTTCTGGTGCAAACCTGTGGCTCTGGCTGACTACCCGCTCCGTGTATGACCTAGGCTTGTCTGACTACCCACTCTGGTGTTGACCTGGGACTCTATCCACTGCACATCCAGCATACATACGCTCCAGTGGATATCCTATCTGGTGCAAACCTGTGGCTCTGGCTGACTTCCCGCTCCGTGTATGACTTTGGCTTGTCTGACTATCTTATCTGGTGCTTACTAGAAGGCTCTGTCTGTTCTCTCAGTTTGTTGGTTCCGTTATTCAGACATCCTTCATAGTACTGACCTGGGGCTCTAGCAGACTCCTAGCTACTGACTGCAGGCTGAGTCAGTATCTCTTGGGCGTTACCTTACCACGAGACTCCAGTGGGATGAGGTCTAGTCTCGGACAGTGAGGTGCTGAGATTGGGAGACTGCTTTTCCAGAATCAGTGCTCGCCGTTTCTATCATCTACTATGTGTTTATTGATATATTGCATTACTGTCATTATTCTCATAATAAAGGTTCTATTAACTATATCGTCTGACTCCTGGTTTTGCTTGCCAACCATAACACATGGGAGCCATTTTGAACAGAGATTGGCCAAATAAAAGCCAGTCTCTGTTCAAATTTCCCTCATTATGGCTCGATCAACGGCCTGAGTGGTAACAAGGGTGGGATTGTTGATCTTTTTTCCTGCTGCCACAGCCAGAAGCAGCAGAGGAGGTGGTAGAGGCATCAAGACATTATTTATGGAGGGAATCATGGATAGATGTCTTTCACATTATATTGAGCATCATGGACTTGTGTTTGGATATTTCTTGGGGGCATCGTGGACTGACATTTTGTTTTTTTCAATGAAACATGGCTGATTTCAACCTTTTTATTTTATTATAGAACCAGCAGACATGTGTGAAACAAGAAGATAAGAAAACAGAAGTTAAAGATGAAGAGGGCAGAATATGAAGAAGAAAAAAGATGATAGAAGAAGACTGACAGTGGATGACAGGTAAGTGTTACACCTATGAGGTAGCAGTGTTAGGATAGTGTTAGGCTTAGTTTTGTTTTACTTTCTTGTTTATGTTTGGGGTAGTGTAGGGCTAATGTATGGAAGGTGGTGGGTGACTATGTTTTGAGCTCACTCTCTTTGTTTGACACAGTTTGTACAAGAATTGATCTATTTTCTCTTAGATCATGAGCCACAGTATATTTAAATAGTTCTTGTTTCCAGCATGTGTTATAAGATTGTCTTTCCTGCTCCAATGTTCCCGAATACTCCAATGGTCTGTGGTGGGGCTGTTTCTTTTTGATTGCTGGGGTGTAATTGCTGGCTTTCTGCTTTATAAAGCAGATGGGATGAGAAGGGAATATGTCAATGTGTAAATTAGTTCAGTATTGGGGTAAGTGCTGGGAATTTAAAAGGCAGGCAGTTGAAGCACAGGGGAGCAAGCATTTTGTTCTGCCTGACTTATGGATTTCAGTAGCTGGGATAATATGAGAGGTAGAATGACCATCTGTTTAATTCAGTATACAAGTTGCCTTATGTTTGCACACCTGTTTCATATCTCTGTGGTAGATGTGAGCAAGCAGCCTCTTTGGAAGCTCAAGTTAGAGATCTGGAAAGGCAAGTTGCAACATTGAGGGAGACTGTAAACCTTGAGAGAGGTTTGTTGCTCACTCAGCAGAAGTAAGCCAACATAAGTAGTAGTCGGAGTGGAGAACAGTCTTTCTAGCCCTGATGGATCCGGGACTCAGGCAGACATAGACAAATAGTGGTGCTATGGATTCCACAATTAGAAAGACAGACAGGGTAATCTATCATCAGTATCACTATAATCAAACAGTTTGCTGTTTCCCAGGTGCTCGGGTTTGACCAGTAGTAGATCAGGTAGATAGACTGTTGGAAGGGGCTGGGATGGGCATGACCCGGCTGTCATGATACATGTTGGTACCAATGACAAAGTCAGCAGGAAATGGAGATTAGTTAAGAAAGATTTCAGGGATTTAGGTCATAAGAGTAAACAAATGAGCTCTAGGGTAGTATTTTCTGAAATACTACTTGTGCCATGTACTTTATCAGAAAGGCAATGGGAAATTAGGGAGTTAAATGCATTGCAAAAGACTGGTGTAAGCAGGATGGGTTTGGGTTTCTAGAACACTGGGCTGCCTCTTCCCTTGGGTGCAATTTTTATAGTAGAGATGGATTGTACGTTAGTGGAAGGGGGCGACTGCATTAGAGGTTAGGATGGTTAAAGGGTTGGAGGAGACTTTAAACTGGGTAAGGGGAGAAGGTGAATCACCACAGGATGGGGTGCATAGTGTAGAATAGGAGAAGGGATTAGATAAGGGGCACAGGAGTGGAGAGGGGGATGGGCCAGTTCATCTAATATTTTACAGCCTGATAAAAAGAAATTCAAAGAATGTAATACTTAATAATGAGATACATACTTAGTGTGAGATAAATACTTAGTGAGAGATTTATAATTCAACCAATAAGCTTTATTATTTAACACCCGGACTCTAGGGGTTTTCCACTTCACTGAAAAAACAGTTATATTGGAGACTTCACTAGTATCCATGACGTTAACATGGGGACTGCAGAACGAACCAGCCATAACAGTTTGAACCATCATGTGAATTTACAACATATGAAAGACACAAGACTTATGTATTTGGTGCTGAAAGGCAACAGCTTGCATTAATTTTATTTACTGAATTAACATCATTAGTGCTCATTCACATGCGTAATTAACTGAATAAACTTTATAAGAAACAGCTATTTAAGTTTCACCATCAGCCAAAGATTTAGCAGTAAATTATACTAAAACAAAGACTCTTCCCTATTCCCTCCACCTGGCCAGGAGTAAATTTAGCGCCCATCTTTTCTCTTGAATTAACATTAGCTCCTCCACTCTAAGATCATTTAATCCCTTACATTGGCTTCTCCACCACATAATAATAATAATAATAATCTTTATTTATATAGCGCCAACTTATTCCGCAGCGCTTTACAATGGGGGATAGACATACAGGGATATTAAATAGTACAAATCATATGTGGAGAACAGAAGGATCAGAGGGCCCTGCTCGTGAGAGCTTACAGTCTAGAGGAAGGTAGGTTTGATACAGAAGGAGTAAGTGCTATTGGGTGTAAGTGTCTCCTGCCACATGAGCTGCCAGTCAGTGGGTGGGAGAGAGAAGTGCTAGTGAGTGCAGTGGTCCAGGGAATGGTTGGTTCTTGGTGATAATATTTATGGAGGTAGTTGATAGGCTTCCCTGAAGAGGTGAGTTTTCAGGGAGCGTCTGAAGATCTGAAGGCTGGGGGAGAGTCTGATGGGGCGGGGGAGGGAATTCCAGAGCTTGGGTGCAGCACGGGAGAAGTCCTGTAGGCGGGAGTGGGAGGTTGTAATGAGAGATGTGGAGAGGAGAAGGTCCTGTGCAGAACGAAGATGGCGAGTGGGAGTGTATTTGGAAATGAGAGATGAGATATATGGGGGTGAGGTGTTAGTAAGGGCTCTGTAGGTGAGCACCAGGATTTTGAATTTAATTCTGTGTGCTAATGGGAGCCAGTGTAGGGATTGGCAGAGGGGACTGGTGTTGGAGAAGCGGTTGGTTAGGTAGATTAGTCAACTCTTTCAAGTGCATCTTGAATTCCTGTATTAATCATATCTAAAGCGATGGCATTACAAAAGAGGTCCTCATCACCAAATTCAAGCTCATTCAATTGTCCCTATTAGGTCAAAAAACTTCCTCCACCATTTTTTCAAGCACTGTAAGCCATTCAATTCACAGCGCTATGGAAAAATGCTGGCAAAACAAATTCCTTGCCAGGCGATAAAGTCAGAGGGATTTTGGCCCATAGACAAGTGAAACAAACGCTTTAATTCAATAGACTGCGTTAACTGGTAAGATCCGATAAGGGACTCATTTTAGGGCTTAAATTTAAGACCTAGTTTTTTTTCTGACTAAAGTGCCTTATCAAACTACATCCAAAGTACCAAAAAATGTGTCCAAAGTTATTAGAATTAACCCTATGAGTGCCAGTGGGGTATAATTAAAGCAGAACTACCACCCTTCAAAAATGTTGTCCCATATAATTCCCTATCTGGTGACTAGATGCTCAGTGGCGCTAGTCGCCAGATTTCTTACCGCGTTGATGAGAACGAGACACTACTCTGTCTGCACTCCGTCCTGCCTGTCAGTCCCGGAGTAGAGGATCATTCTCATCAACGCGGTAAGAAATATGGTAACTAGCGCTACTGAGCAACTAGTCGTCAGATGGGGAATTATATAGGACAACATTTTTGAAGGGTGGTAGTTCCGCTTTAAATAATTATAAGTTAACCTGACTAAGTAACAAACCTACATCACATAAAAAGTAACACTTACCTTTAATCCTGGTATGTCCAGTAGAGTCCTCAGCATCCTGGTCATCTACTGTCCATCTTCTTTCTTCTCTTCTTTCTTGTATCGCCTTGTCTGTCTTCTCTTCTATCTTGTATCTTCTTACTTCTTGTCTTAGCTGTAAAAGAAGTATAAATATAAGTATAATGTTGCATCAAATTTAGAGCAGCAATGCTTCAAACTGATTGGCTAGGATATGCGTACTCACATCCCAACCAATGGCTGTGAGGGAATTTGAACAGAGACTGCCCATATATAAAAGCATCAGCACGTGAAGGACAGAAAGGAGGTCTGTGGCACACATCACTGTCTTTGCCACCTCTGTGGTGACACACAGCAGAGGAGACAGATAAAATACATAAGCTAAGTATATTTTTGCATACATTTCGGAATACTTATTTTTAGACATTTGGAAAGAGTTGTGAACATTTTACTAACTGGAGGCATGTTTATATTCACCCGCTCACTAATACAACACGTGACCAACACGTACCCCTCTAGAATTCAATGGGTTAAACTATGTATAAGTGTGGGTTATTTGGTGAAACACACTTAGCTTTATTTTTCTTTTACAGCTAAGACAAGAAGAAAGAAGATCCATGACAGGAGAGAAGACAAAAAAGAAGAAAGAAGAGAATACAGAAGGAGACAGACAGTGGATGACAGGTATGTTTAACACATATAAGTTATCGACAGGTGCTTTATAGTATGTCAGGAACCGATACTTAGCTTTTTTACTGTGAAGTTCCCAAGACTGCCACTTTTTAGCTAGGACAATTGAATACCGACTTAGACATTTTCTTTTTTCACTCGGTATCCATTTTGCCCTAGCAGCTTTTGTAACGGACTAAATTGAATCAAACCCTATGTCTCTGAAAATAAATTTCACAGGCATTTGCAGTCAGGGGCAATGCATGATTTAATGTACTTCTCACTTTAGATGGCTTATGACTTCAGAAAATATTAACAAAGCATGGGAAAATACAATGTACTAAATCTTACATCTTAAATAGGACAAATCTCTTTGATAGAAAGGGTGAGACTGATTGTCCTCATTCTCATTACATCATTTCCACATAGACAAGTGTTTCTCAATCTTGTCTTGCATTAGGCACCACTAACACGCAGTCTGGAATTTTTGGAGAACACCTAACATTTTATAGGTCATTTGTCAAGGAGTCATGAAAGGTACAAACACATAAATATAAAATTATTTATATTATAATTATTTATATGTCTTACAATTAGAATAATAGAAATGAACACATTGTATATATCTTGTTCTCTAAATATATATACTGAAAGCTGGGCCCTTCCCCAGTGGATGAACCTTTAAATAAGCACACAAGTTTTACAAGGGGTGAATGGGAGATTTATTTTTTCATGGAAACAAAGTAATCCACCTCCCCCACCTGACTGATATGTTTTGGATTTTGGGATCAAAACTCAGAGAGAACCCTAATTAACATTTCAGAGTCCAGACCTGAGCCTCCTTTGTATAGATTTTGTTGCTTATCTTAAAAGCGATTAAAACTATTTTTTTAAGCTAAAAAAGCTCTGAGAAAAAAAAAATTCAAATTATGAGAAGTTAAATTTCTTGAAACTCTTTAAACATCGTCACCAGCATTTCAGGAAAAGCAGATTCTCTCAAATCCAGCCTAGAATTAATTATGTCCATGCCTTTACTAATTGCTTAAAGGGATAGTAACACTTCGTTTTAACTTTATTTTATTTTGTAGGCATTAAAAAAACATGAAGAATGATATAAGTCTTATCTCTCAAACCTTTATGGTTTATTAGATATTCACAAGCAAAGTTCCCCTCCCCGCCCCTTTTTCCTAGTGTAAGCCATCTCTTCTCAGATGTGAGTCTGGTTGTATGACAGTACAGATAACAGAAGGGGACAGTTTTCTTTGTATGAAAACAATGAAAGCCCTTCCCCCCTTGAAAAGTTTTTCAGCTTTTTCCATTATCTTAATTGAAGATTGTCCCTCTCTGCAGTCTACCTGGGCATCTCCCTTCTTATCTGGTTGAACAGGGGGGGGATACTTTGTTTGTGAATATCTCTTAAACCATAAAGGTTTCAGAGATAAGACTTATATCATTCTTCATGTTTTTTTAATGCCTACAAAATAAAATAAAGTTAAAATGAAGTATTACTATCCCTTTAACAACAAAATTCTTACTAATGTCCTCCAAGTCATTTAACTTAAAGAAAAAGCAATTCCAGCCAATTTTCTTATAATAGCTAAAACTGCCTGCTGAGCTTGGTAGCACTCCAGCAAGAAGAATAAGAGGAGACCCTACTATGTTGGCTGAATTGTGCTTTTTAAAAAATCAAGAAATTCTTTCCGTGCACACTGGTATTCTTTCTAGGTAGAGACTGAGACTGAATGAAGCAACATCCACACTGGTCATACCAGCTGCTACATGTAAATAAGTCCCACTGTCGATGATACAAGCATCAGCTAACAGATTATCTATACCAGGGATGTGTTTAAACCAAATATTACACTGTACACTGAGAATCACAAAACAAGAGGGGAACTGGAGGTTTGGTTATTAGTAGCCCACCTACACCCGATTATCTCAGTAAAAAAGAATGCGTTTATCCTTTAACTCTTCAACCTTCATTCTAAACCTGCAACCAGAGGATACATCTCCAAAAGGATTAACTTCTTATCTAGACCTAATTCTTCCTAACATGAAGTCCATAAAACGGTACTCCATTGGCCATCACATTTCATACCATAACCCCCAGAAGCCATGGTGTCAGTAAACTGGTGTAGGCAATCATCAGACTGAAAATATGTTGCCCAATAGTGTAATAATGGAAGAAGGAGGGGGAGACAAAGAACAAGCGCCCCTGAGCGGGATCAATGGATGGTACAATCTCCACCACCAACACCCAAAGTTACGTACTCACAAAATGACTGGCTGAGTGATGATATATACCTATCCCAGCAGATAGACAACTGAGGACTCAAACTGCCCTCAGACGCAGGATGGCCGATGGCTCTGTACCAGACGTAAGGCTGCTCTCACGTGATTCACTCTCCCTGAGCAGCTTGAGAATCCCAAAAGTAGTAAAAATGAAAAGAGAAACAAGATATCATGGTGCCCGTGCTATGCTGGTGACATTCTGTCAGTCTTGCTTAATGCTGACGCTTATTGGCTGAAGTGACTTTGTCCCGCCCAGTATTTGTCCTTAAATACTGGGCCTTGTCACTTCTCCTGTGCCCTTTCATGATGTTTCCGTTACCAGCGCTTGTTCCAGTTCTCGTGTGATCCCTGTGTACCAACCCGGCCTGCCTGACTACTCTGCTGTATCCGTTCCTGCCTGTGTACCGACCCAGACTGCCTGACTACTCTGCTGTATCCGTTCCTTCTCTGTGTACCGACCCAGCCAGGCTGATGTTCCTGATCTGTGTAACGACTCGGATTGGCTGATGTTCCTGCTCTGTGTACTGACCCAGCCCGGCTGACGTTCCTGCTCTGTGTACCAACTCGGACTGGCTGACGTTCCTGCTCTGTGTACCAACTCGGACTGGCTGACATTCCTGCTCTGTGTACCGACCCGGCCTGGCTGACGTTCCTGCTAAGTGTACCGGCCCGGTAGGGCTACATCTCCTGTGTATTAGTGATGATCGAGCACCCCGATGCTCGGGTGTTCGGGTGCTCTGGCCGAGCGCCCCCGGAGGCTCGAGTGCTCGGCCGAGCACCCGAGCCCCATTGAAGTCAACGGGAGGACTCGAGCATTACACCAGGCACCCCCTGCTCTGATGAGGGGAGGGTGCCTGGTTCATAGGAAAAGGTCAGAAAATGATGGAAACACCACAGAAATGGTTCAGGGACAGCATAGGGAGGATGTCTGGATGCATCTTGGACTCCAACGTCGCTGCTGGGAACGATGTTTCGCCCGTAGTACGCCATTTTTACAGACTGACCGTAAAACACACAAAAAGGAAGATAGAAACTAATCTGCGGCTAGGCACACTAAACAATATGTGACGCTAATCTGCGGCTAGGCACACTAAACAATATGTGACGTTAATCTGCGGCTAGGCACACTAAACAATATGTGACGCTAATCTGCGGCTAGGCACACTAAACAATATGTGACGTTAATCTGCGGCTAGGCACACTAAACAATATGTGACGCTAATCTGCGGCTAGGCACACGAAACAGAATGTGACGCTAATCTGCGGCTAGGCACAGTGAACGGAATATGTGACATTAATTTGTGAATTTGCACACTAAACAGAATGTGACAATAATCTATGGCTAGGCACACGTTTAAAATGGCCCTTTTTGTCGCTGCGTTGTAAAATCATTGGCCCTGTGCACCTAACAGAATATGTCAGCTTGTCACTGCACTGTGAAATATTTGTCCCTGTGCACCTAGTACAATGTCACCTTAGAACATGTCCCCCCCCCACAAAAAAATGAAATTCTGCCACCCCCAAAAAAATTAAATGCTGCCACCACACACAACAGTCCTAAAAAGGACTTTTGGGTCTTGAAAGAGTTTCAACAATTTTATTCTCCCTACACTGACTTCCTGTGCATCTAGTATTATATGTCACCTTACATATATCCCCCCCACAAAAAAAAGGAAATTGTGCCCCCCCAAACAAAATATAAATGCTGCCCCCACACACAACAGTCCTAAAAAGGACTTTTGGGTCTTGAAAGAGTTTCAACAATTTTATTCTCCCTACACTGACTTTCCCTGCCTAAGCGCATCTCTCCCTGGCTAAGAATGAGCCGAACTCGCGCGTCGGGTGCTATACAGCACCTGATCACGGGTTCTGGCCAGCCAATCAGTGTAATGCCAGCAGCCAACATGGCTGCTGGCATTACACTGATGTCAGAGCCTCCCCGCACGTTTATTGGCTGCGCAGCAGCCGCGAAACGTGCGGGGAGGAGACCCGAACATGGCGGGCGAGCACATGCGGTACTCGTACGAGTACCGCCATGTGCCGAGCAGAGCGATGCTCGAGCCGAACCGAGCTTCGGCCGAGCATGCTCGCTCATCACTACTGTGTATCTCTACTGCCTGCGGTCCCATTCCAGTCCTCGGTTTAGGTTTCTCCTCCAGGCTTCTGTCTGTCTCCGGACAGTATCACTGTTGCCTCAGTGCCACTCCTGCAGTCTAGTTTCGGTTCAGTCTGTGTCGCGAGGGCGAAATTCCGGTGTCTATTTACCATCAGTGCACCACGGTACGCTTGACCATCCTTCCTGCCTATACACTGAGGTTGGTCTTACACTGGGCGCCTCAGGCTGTGCTACGATTGGGCAGTCGACATTGGTCTTAAAGTTTGTTAACCCCTTCGGGGAAGGTGCCATTATTCACTGGCTATTCTACCATGCAGCCTCCGTTGGGTGCCCTCCCGGGCATACTGTCCCAGTTATCCATTACTGCTACGGCAGTCCACTAGCTTATCCTGGGCCTCCGTTGTCTACTGGGCATTTCTCACTATTGTGCACTGTCTGCAGAGTGAGAGTCTTAAGGGCCTCGCACTATTAGGGCCTGTCAGTCTTCCTGGCCTAATAGTAACCCGTTCATTGCTGCATCGCTTGAGTATCACATAAACTTTGCCTGACCTGTGTCAGTATATTGTAATTTCTGTATTGCACATATACTGGACCCGTGTATAAATTGTTGTAACCTGTCCTGTGTCAGTACTATATTGTGTATATATCTACTACTGGACCCGTGAGGGTTATCATTACTGAGTCTGTTCAATAAAACTGTGTTTTATCTCACCTACTGTGTCTGAGTGTCAAATAAAACTGTAACACAAGAGCGCCCAATAGTGTAATACAGTACACAAAAAATATAAATGATAAATGAATATTAAAATGCACTCACATGTACAGGTGGTCAGAAAGCTGGTACCAGACAATCTGACAGAAATGCATGTGGAGAAATGGCTTCCGTCTCCACTCGGAGGGCTGATGATCAGCAGCACAACCTCTCCGGACACACAAACAAATAGCTGGTTTCCAAGTAACAAAGTTTAATGGGTTAGCCACATGTATAAAAACAATGTTAACCCATTAAGGACCCGTGACGGTCCTGGACCGACATGGGTTGTTATACACAATCTGCACTACATACATCTTCATTATACACACTGTAGATACAATCTGCACTACATACATATACATTATATACACTATAGACACAATCTGCACTACATACATCTACATTCTTTAAAAAAAAATTGCCATGATCACTCAGTGTCTCAGCATCTAAAGATTGGTGTGTTTCTATGTGAGTTTTTTTTAAGGAAATGTGAATTTCGGAGTCTATTAATAAAAATGCAGCTGGTGCTAATGGCAAAAATAAAATATATTTATATATGTTACCCATTTGCACTGTGAGTGCCAGGTACAATTCTATTAAAGTCAGCCTATATATACAGCATGTTACATATACATATATATATATAGTATGTGTGTGTATAAATGCTCAGTGGATCTCTGTGCAGGTAATGGACAGCCAGACGGGAAGGATATTGGAAATCAGCTAATCAGTAGACATTCCAGTCACTAGTGTAAATATTCCCAACTTAATGGAGCAGTAAACTTTTTTATGAAAAAATATATTTTGTAGGCATTTTCCTATTGAGTAAAATAAGAGTACTCCCACTGCGGAGAGATTTATATTTCCAGTTTATTACAGTTTAAACCCATGTTTTTTTACATTAGCAGTGCCCTCTAGTGGTCCAATTCTAATTAGATTTCCTGTTAGATTCTAATGGAGAGGAAAGTCAGAAAAGTCAGTGACATACAGTTCTCCATAGAATGTGATAGAAACTGCCTGTCACTTCCTGTCAGTTAGATCTATCAGGAAGTAAACACAGTAAATTCACTTCCTGTCAGTTAGAACTATCAGGAAGTAATCACAGTAAATTCACTTCCTGTCAGTTAGATCTATCAGGAAGTAAACACAGTAAATTTACTTCCTGTCAGAAGAACCAGGAAGTAAACACAGTAAATTCACTTCCTCATTATTTAAACTGGTATAATTTTTGAATAAAACATGTGACAGCGATGGGAGTGACCTTGTTTTATTCAGCAGAAAATGCTCTGTAAAATACGTGTTTTCATAAAAAAACATTACTGCTCCTTTAACCATCTGTCTAAAACTTGATGACATCCACTCCCAGACTAGAAAGTTTAATCCTTAAAATACATGTCAAAAAGTTGCCACCCAGCCGGTATTTTACCGGCAGGCCGGTAAAAAATTGGCTTCTGTCCACTGTTAAGTCTATGGAGGGAATGCCATGGCCGGTATTTTTTTTGAGGAAGAGGTGGCAACCCTAGTCAAAAATATCTTAAAATGAAATAGTAATTAACACACTGCATACATTATCCCAGAGATTCTGGCTGGATTGTGGGTACTTAACACCTCGTGTGCTAGGAAGATCTCCAATGACGTGTGATGATGTGAGGCATAAGGGCACCGCTGACACCTCAGATACTCAAATGGTTACAGGATTAGAAAATCCTTACACTTGTGTCTCCAACCCCTTGATCTCCAGTGCACCGGAGGGGTCTATAGCGAGCAAGAGGCCATTTACAGAAAAATATAAATTCTGTACGGCTTTTCCTATTGAGTACCCCTAATCTTGGAAGATGCTTATTTCAAACATTATTACACAGCTAGCTTGAGTTCAAGATGCTTTACAGCTATGCGGCTTTGTTGCTACAGCTACCTATAGGATGCCTATATCCCTCTGCTTTTCACAGGCCATATTACGAACAGCACAGTGTCACTCAAAACAATCTTCAAAGCAAACTCTCTGTAATAACATTTGATAAAAGCATCTCCCAGTAATACCGTTGGAAAGGCCTGCAATATATATGTATTCATGATTAGGGTTTTCTGTAAGAGGATGGGTTAAGTCTGGACAAGCCGATGAGGGCTCCACCACAGTAGACATAGGGCTGAGTCTTGCACAGGGAGAGAAAGGTTATCACACAGATACAGAAGAATAGGAAAAGGTAGGATCGGACCAACGTATTGGAGACTTGTCTAACAACCAAGAGGTTAATATCCACATTTAAATGAATGGAGATTTGGGGAATGTTTATCTGTCCCCTATACTGCAATGGATTGTTCCGGAATCGCCCCATTTCTGCGTAGTGAATCAGCCTCACTGTGTTACAGGACAAAGGGGAGATTTATACAAGGGGAGTTAATGGTAAAGGGAGTTCAAATGGCTGTGAGATGGTCACTGGTAGTTATAAAAGTATTAACCCCTAATGGACCAGTGATGTTCCTGTCAAGTCATGGATCACATACAAAACAAAGCTCCATGGTCTGTAAGTGCCGCTGTGGTTAAGGACAGATTAGAGGACATAACGCCATGTAGTAGGTTTTTTATGAAATGGAGTAAGGACGTTTGTACTAAGAGGCTGAACCAATAGATAAAGAAATGTCACTATTTTCACCACATATTTAAGGCCACGTGTGACCTGTTCTTATGCTTTACGTTCACCACAATTCTAAATATAAGCAGACTACTTTATAAATACCAACACTCGTAATAAGGAATAAGGACATTTTAAGGATCCGTTTGCAAAAACAAACAAGAACACGTTTTATAAATCTCCCCCAAAGTCCTATCTGGGACCAAAGATGTTCCTTATGATCTGTCCATAGGAGAGAATTGGCCGTACATCCGCGGGGCTGGCCTTATGGGACAGCAGAGCAAGGACCCACCATTCAGACGTCTCACACGTCTTCATAAAAATACATGTTTAACAGGAACTTAGAGAATATAAAAGCTTGTTAGACAGAGGGTGGTATGACAAACCTATATTTTATTTATAATATACAATAATATTTAATATTTATTTTAAAATATTCATATTACAAAACATAGTAACAATCAAGGGGGGATCTGTGTTTCAGAGTAACAGGAAAACTAGAACAGAATGATGCGCCTAAAATTGGATCGAGGAAAACAAGAGGAAATGTATGGAAACTGACTATATGGGAATAGTCATAGATACATGGAACGGCCTCCCAACAGAAGAGGTTGAGACTAGGACAGTAAATGACTTTAAGAACTCTTGGGACAGATATACGGCTATACTAGTGATAAAATAAACGTCCACTAATTAGATAGGTGCAGACAGAATGGGACAATTAGGTCGTATCTGTCATCAGACTGATTCTATAAAATTGGGGCTGTGACCTTCACTGCATTTAAATGTCATTTCATAAAACTAATGACACGTTACTAAGATTAACTGTAAATTTGGTAATATTTATATTTATATATCCCTGAATTAAATTTCATAAAGTGGAAAGGTTAAACATATTCATTAGTTAATATTTCCTAATGGCTCTTATTCATTAAACAGTATGTGTCAAGAATCCATTAATATGAACGGTAGCATGTTGTTGCCTGACAGATGAGTCTGCGGCTAATGCTTATTTATCTGCTTTCACAGGATTAGTTAATATGCAGAAATCCAGTGATGGAGCCCAATCAGTGTCAGCGCATCGCTCCCTCTGCGGACGAGATCAGTGGCTGGACAGAGATCTCACCACACTGGTCTCAAGGACATTTAAAGGTCAGAGATAAATCAGTGCAATTCTAGAGCAACCGACTGCACCATTCAAGGCAAACATTGCCAAAATGCCTTCTGATTTAAATGGTCCATTTAACCCTTGGAATGCTGGCAATGTTGCACTGGAGGCCTCTAAAGCACTCATGGGGTTACAAGACCATTTAAATCAATGGAAATTTATATTTCTGTCCCATGGAGCGATACTTTGATCAGAATTACCACAACTTTACTAGAACATCAGCCGCTCAGACATCAAGGTCCGCAGATACCGTTACATACAGGGAATGAGCTTGGACAAACAAGTCCAACCTTTGCCAGGTCTCTTCTATTGATTCACAGGAAGGTAACACAATGACAATGGGAATTGGATTTCTCCCTGTATCACCTTCTTACATGCACTGAAACTGTCATAATTCTCCTTATTCATCATCGCTAAAATGCTAAACAGTACTTTTCTCAATGTATTTACAGTATCTGCCAACACAGTATCTGCCCCCAAATACTGATAGCAGTGTAGTGTTGGTGTTTACTGTACACTACAGAGGTGTTAGTGTGTGGAGTGATTTTTGTCTGTTGTTGAGTGTCTGATAATAATGTATGATATATGACTGTCTCTAGCACTGTCACTTTTGGTCTCAGCTCAGCTTTAGGATCTCCTGCCTGTCTGCCACCTATCAATCAAAAGTTGTTGTTTTTTTATGTTTTTTTTTTTTTTAAACTATCCCTGTCTGTCTCTATCAGTGTCGTTTCATTTTCTTCACATCACACCCATACTTCCTGCAACTGCAAACATCTCCAGATCCCCTCTTTGTCCTGTCTGCCTCTATACCAGAACCTAGTAGCAAAATGCCATCAGCTTTGTCTTTCTCCCCAGGGCCTGCAGTGTTCATTTTACAGTACTATAAAGGACAGACCTGTTAGCTTCAGAATCAGCAACTTCCAAAATAGGATAAACCACCCAGCAGCAGATGCAGCCCCAGTCTGCACCCCACAACAGTATATGCTTCCCCTCCTGGATGTAGGACTGAGTAAATGTAAGTAATGCAGTATGTCAAGTTGCACTTGTCTGTTTGTCTTGATGCATTATGCCTGTCTGCATAGTATATGTTTGTTTTATCTGAGTGTCCAGCTCTGCCAGCTCAGGAGATGAATGACGGTCCCATCTGACTGTCACTGTCACTTATCACTGTTTTCCTTTTTTATTTTTTTTACTCTTCTATTTCCCTCCACATCCACACTCCCTGCACCCCACCGGAGAACAACTGGTTACCAATACTCTGATACCCGACTCCCTCTCTGCCTGTCTCCACTACACAAACTAGCACCAAAATTCCAGCACCCCCCCTCAATCTCTGTCTGAGAACATGCTAGAAGCTGACACCCCCTGTGATACATAAACACTGCAGGAATACATGGGGGAAACACTCCACATGGGGGATTATACTGATTTCAGTGCAATGGAAACATCCTAAAAAGAAGACAAATGGCACTTCCACTCAAAACCATCCAAGCAATACCAGCCCGTGGCTGTGCCAAACAGACACAAAATCCAGAAAGCACCTTCCCCCCCATGATAGGAAACTCACAAACTCAGTTTTCAGCCCCCACCCCCCTGAACTTCTGACAGCAGACATTTTGTGGCAGCACAGCCCCCCCTCCCCGAACAGCCCCAGGATTTTTATTAATTAAAGGGATAGTAATACTTCGTTTTAACTTTATTTTATTTTGTAGGCATTAAAAAAACATGAAGAACGATATAAGTCTTATCTCTCAGACCTTTATGGTTTGAGAGATATTCACAAGCAAAGTTTCCCCTCCCGCCCCTTTTACCTAGTGTAAGCCATCTCTTCTCAGTTGTGGAATCCAGTCCATAGACCAGACAGATAACAGAAGGGGACAATCTTCTTCCTATGAGAACAATGAAAGCCCTGCCCCCCTTGACAAGTTTTTCAGGTTTTTCCCTTATCTTAATTGAAGATTGTCCCTCTCTGCAGTCTACCTGGGCACCTCCCTTCTGATCTGGTTGAACAGTGTTACATCAGTAAAAGGGGAGGGAGGGGGATACTTTGTCATTGAATTACTCTTGAACTACAACTCTGACAGAATTGATATAACACTTTCCAAAGTCCAAATACTATGATGATTAATTAGAGCTGATTTTATTATGAAACATTACTATCCCTTTAAAACCCTTCAAGTGGCAGCTAGGTATACAACGCATTGCAACACATACATTGTATTGCTCTCTGGCACTCAAAGGGTTGCCTCTCTGATACGAGTGGCCTTAGTGAAGAATGATAATCGCCTATGAAAAGATTACTTTTTATGCAGGGAATCTGTACTGAATTCTACTCATTTAGATTTCTGTTCAGGTCTGTAACTGATAAGTGAGTCCATGTCAGAAAACATATGGAAAATAATCACAAGCTAATGTCCATTTCCCTGTAAGGGGCTGATTTTACATTGTTTTCTTGGATCCTCCTGGGAAGTATGGGTCACTGGCCGCAATGTCTGTGTATATTACATTTCTCAACCATTAAAGTATTAGAGACAGAGATTTACAGAAGAAACCGTTTCTGCACACTATAATGGATTTAATTTCTATAATGACATTCATCAATTTAAGCAGATCTCTGCCCCATCTCTCTGCTGTAGACATGCCGTGGGCTGGAGATAATTCTAAGCATTTTACTGCCTTCCGATTGCAGTCCCTAGAATGTTAAGAGTGTCATTATACTATTATAGAAGTAATTACATGATAGATACGGGTTCTAAAGGTCATCATGGAAAATATAGTGTTCAAGTAGAGAAAAGAAGAAGATTATGACACCAGCACATGACGAATAAACAAAAAATTTTACTTTTTGTTGTCTAAACAGTGTTATAGACCTGGCAATTATACACAAGAAATAGTGGCCACACAGTAATACATTGCTGAAGTATGGAGGAAAGGTGCAATAATGCCAACTCCTGGTGAAGTTAAAGGCAAAAGTACTGATCACACCCCTACACAGCTACCGTTCCCCTGACTAGTCTACTTTACATGTCTATAGTAGGATGGATGCCTTCCACTCGGTGGGTAAGGAGAAGTCTTGCTGTGACTGTGACAACAAGTGGACAACAAAACAAGGCTGAGGTATCAGACAGTTTCCGTTTGGTTCTTTGGCTGCCAGTGGCCAGTGGAACAAACCTCATATGTCAAGTGGTAGTGTGTAAAGATATAACGACTGCTGGTTTGTACGTTTAACACCAAGCTATTAATTCATCCGTTCTGGGCAGTATATTGGATATGTTGCAGTGGACAAAAGAAGGTCCTTTTTGAAGGCAAAGATAAATTTTGTTACAAGTGTCAGATTAAACTCTGGTCAAGTAGTCAATTAGATAACAATGTAGAGAGCTGTTAGCATTGATATATATCGTACGTCTGGGGCTGGGGGAGTTTGTCTTTAGCTCTCTCCATGAGAATTCAGGGGATAGTGAACTTGTACTGTCAGGTTCATGGTGGATTAGGGGCTCGACACTGTTAGCACATGGTTTTGAATGCACATTTTACTATTCTATGAGCTGTGATGTCAACACCAAAAGCCGTGTAAAAATGTTCAACGGGTCAGAAAATTTCACCCGTTGAACATTAACTAAAGTTAGTCACCTTTATCCTATTCCATGTGGTGGCTTCGTTGCATGTTTAGGACGCACTTTTCATGGCGCAGATTCTGTGTCATAAAAAGGCAGATGCAGAGCCCAAAACAGGAGGTGAAAAACACCAGTATTTGTGGAAGACTGGTTTCCAGTACATACTTGTGGTTGAAACAAATAAAAGGATTAACTCTATGAGTGTCAGTGGGGTATGCAAAGCATTATACAGCACTTGGTACCCCACAGGCACTCATAGGGTTAAACCATAAACAGTTTCACACATTAAACACCTACCAGTAATCCTGAGGTCCAGCGGGACACAACTGGACACACCCCTCCATTGACTCCAGCCCTGTCTATTTACCTGGACACACCCCCTCCATTCACTCCAGCCCTGTCTATTTACCTGGACACACCCCTCCATTCACTCCAGTTCTGCCTGTTTACCTGGACACACCCCTCCATTCACTCCAGCTCTGCCTATTTACCTGGACACACCCCTCCATTCACTCCAGCCCTGTCTATTTACCTGGACACACCCCTCCATTCACTCCAGCGCTGCCTGTTTACCTGGACACACCCCTCCATTCACTCCAGTTCTGCCTGTTTACCTGGACACACCCCTCCATTCACTCCAGCTCTGCCTATTTACCTGGACACACCCCCTCCATTCACTCCAGCCCTGTCTATTTACCTGGACACACCTCTCCATTCACTCCAGCCCTGTCTATTTACCTGGACACACCCCTCCATTCACTCCAGCCCTGTCTATTTACCTGGACACACCTCTCCATTCACTCCAGCCCTGTCTATTTACCTGGACACACCTCTCCATTCACTCCAGCTCTGTCTATTTACCTGGACACACCCCCTCCATTCACTCCAGCACTGCCTGTTTACCTGGACACACCCCTCCATTCACTACAGTTCTGTCTATTTACCTGGACACACCCCTCCATTCACTCCAGATCTGCCTGTTTATCTGGACACACCCCTCCATTCACTCCAGCACTGTCTGTTTACCTGGACACACCCCCTCCATTCACTACAGCGCTGCCTGTTTACCTAGACACACCCCTCCATTCACTCCAGCTCTGTCTATTTACCTGGACACACCCCTCCATTCACTCCAGCCCTGTCTATTTACCTGGACACACCCCCTCCATTCACTCCAGCCCTGTCTATTTACCTGGACACACCCCTCCATTCACTACAGCTCTGTCTATTTACCTGGACACACCCCTCCATTCACTCCAGTTCTGCCTGTTTACCTGGACACACCCCTCCATTCACTACAGCTCTGTCTATTTACCTGGACACACCCCTCCATTCACTTCAGCCCTGTCTATTTACCTGGACACACCCCCTCCATTCACTCCAGCCCTGTCTATTTACCTGGACACACCCCTCCATTCACTCCAGTTCTGCCTGTTTACCTGGACACACCCCTCCATTCACTACAGCTCTGTCTATTTACCTGGACACACCCCTCCATTCACTACAGCTCTGTCTGTTTACCTGGACACACCCCCTTCATTCACTCCAGCCCTGTCTATTTACCTGGACACACCCCCTTCATTCACTCCAGCTCTGCCTGTTTACCTGGACACACCCCTCCATTCACTCCAGCCCTGTCTATTTACCTGGACACACCCCTCCATTCACTCCAGCCCTGTCTATTTACCTGGACACACCCCTCCATTCACTCCAGCTCTGTCTGTTTACCTGGACACACCTCCTCCATTCACTCCAGATCTGCCTGTTTATCTGGACACACCCCTCCATTCACTGCAGCTCTGCCTGTTTACCTGGACACACCCCTCCATTCACTACAGCTCTGTCTATTTACCTGGACACACCCCCTCCATTCACTCCAGATCTGCCTGTTTATCTGGACACACCCCTCCATTCACTCCAGCTCTGTCTATTTACCTGGACACACCCCCTCCATTCACTCCAGATCTGCCTGTTTATCTGGACACACCCCTCCATTCACTCCAGCTCTGTCTATTTACCTGGACACACCCCTCCATTCACTCCAGCCCTGTCTATTTACCTGGACACACCCCCTCCATTCACTCCAGCCCTGTCTATTTACCTGGACACACCCCTCCATTCACTACAGCTCTGTCTATTTACCTGGACACACCCCTCCATTCACTCCAGTTCTGCCTGTTTACCTGGACACACCCCTCCATTCACTACAGCTCTGTCTATTTACCTGGACACCCCCCCTCCATTCACTACAGCTCTGCCTGTTTACCTGGACACACCCCTCCATTCACTCCAGTTCTGCCTGTTTACCTGGACACACCCCTCCATTCACTACAGCTCTGTCTATTTACCTGGACACACCCCTCCATTCACTACAGCTCTGTCTGTTTACCTGGACACACCCCCTTCATTCACTCCAGCCCTGTCTATTTACCTGGACACACCCCCTTCATTCACTCCAGCTCTGCCTGTTTACCTGGACACACCCCTCCATTCACTTCAGCCCTGTCTATTTACCTGGACACACCCCCTCCATTCACTCCAGCCCTGTCTATTTACCTGGACACACCCCTCCATTCACTCCAGTTCTGCCTGTTTACCTGGACACACCCCTCCATTCACTACAGCTCTGTCTATTTACCTGGACACACCCCTCCATTCACTACAGCTCTGTCTGTTTACCTGGACACACCCCCTTCATTCACTCCAGCCCTGTCTATTTACCTGGACACACCCCCTTCATTCACTCCAGCTCTGCCTGTTTACCTGGACACACCCCTCCATTCACTCCAGCCCTGTCTATTTACCTGGACACACCCCTCCATTCACTCCAGCCCTGTCTATTTACCTGGACACACCCCTCCATTCACTCCAGCTCTGTCTGTTTACCTGGACACACCCCTCCATTCACTCCAGCTCTGTCTATTTACCTGGACACACCCCCTCCATTCACTCCAGTTCTGCCTGTTTACCTGGACACACCCCTCCATTCACTCCAGCACTGTCTGTTTACCTGGACACACCCCTCCATTCACTCCAGCACTGTCTGTTTACCTGGACACACCCCTCCATTCACTCCAGCACTGTCTGTTTATCTGGACACACCCCTCCATTCACTCCAGCACTGCCTGTTTACCTGGACACACCCCTTCCATTCACTCCAGATCTGCCTGTTTACCTGGACACACCCCTCCATTCACTCCAGCACTGTCTGTTTACCTGGACACACCCCTCCATTCACTCCAGCACTGCCTGTTTACCTGGACACACCCCTTCCATTCACTCCAGATCTGTCTGTTTACCTGGACACACCCCTCCATTCACTCCAGCCCTGTCTATTTACCTGGACACACCCCCTTCATTCACTACAGTTCTGTCTATTTATCTGGACACACCCCCTCCATTCACTCCAGCACTGCCTGTTTATCTGGACACACCCCTCCATTCACTCCAGATCTGTCTATTTACCTGGACACACCCCTCCATTCACTCCAGCCCTGTCTATTTACCTGGACACACCCCTCCATTCACTACAGCCCTGTCTATTTACCTGGACACACCCCTCCATTCACTGCAGTTCTGTCTGTTTACCTGGACACACCCCTCCATTCACTCCAGCTCTGCCTGTTTACCTGGACACACCCCTCCATTCACTGCAGCTCTGCCTGTTTACCTGGACACCCCCCTCCATTCACTACAGCTCTGCCTGTTTACCTGGACACACCCCCTCCATTCACTACAGATCTGTCTGTTTACCTGGACACACCCCCTCCCTTCACTCCAGCTCTGCCTGTTTATCTGGACACACCCCTCCATTCACTCCAGATCTGTCTGTTTACCTGGACACACCCCCTCCCTTCACTCCAGCTCTGCCTGTTTACCTGGACACACCCCCTCCATTCACTACAGATCTGTCTGTTTACCTGGACACACCCCCTCCCTTCACTCCAGCTCTGCCTGTTTACCTGGACACACCCCCTCCCTTCACTCCAGCTCTGCCTGTTTATCTGGACACACCCCCTCCATTCACTCCAGCACTGCCTGTTTATCTGGACACACCCCTCCATTCACTCCAGATCTGTCTATTTACCTGGACACCCCCCTCCATTCACTCCAGCCCTGTCTATTTACCTGGACACACCCCTCCATTCACTACAGCCCTGTCTATTTACCTGGACACACCCCTCCATTCACTGCAGTTCTGTCTGTTTACCTGGACACACCCCTCCATTCACTCCAGCTCTGCCTGTTTACCTGGACACACCCCTCCATTCACTGCAGCTCTGCCTGTTTACCTGGACACCCCCCTCCATTCACTACAGCTCTGCCTGTTTACCTGGACACACCCCCTCCATTCACTACAGTTCTGCCTGTTTACCTGGACACATCCCTCCATTCACTACAGTTCTGCCTGTTTACCTGGACACCCCCCTCCATTCACTACAGATCTGTCTGTTTACCTGGACACACCCTCCATTCACTACAGATCTGTCTGTTTACCTGGACACACCCCTCCATTCACTACAGCTCTGCCTGTTTACCTGGACACCCCCCTCCATTCACTACAGATCTGTCTGTTTACCTGGACACACCCCTCCATTCACTCCAGCCCTGTCTATTTACCTGGACACACCCCTCCATTCACTACAGCCCTGTCTATTTACCTGGACACACCCCTCCATTCACTGCAGTTCTGTCTGTTTACCTGGACACACCCCTCCATTCACTCCAGCTCTGCCTGTTTACCTGGACACACCCCTCCATTCACTGCAGCTCTGCCTGTTTACCTGGACACCCCCCTCCATTCACTACAGCTCTGCCTGTTTACCTGGACACACCCCCTCCATTCACTACAGTTCTGCCTGTTTACCTGGACACATCCCTCCATTCACTACAGTTCTGCCTGTTTACCTGGACACCCCCCTCCATTCACTACAGATCTGTCTGTTTACCTGGACACACCCCTCCATTCACTCCAGCACTGTCTGTTTACCTGGACACACCCCTCCATTCACTCCAGCTCTGTCTATTTACCTGGACACACCCCTCCATTCACTGCAGTTCTGTCTGTTTACCTGGACACACCCCCTTCATTCACTCCAGCTCTGTCTATTTACCTGGACACACCCCTCCATTCACTCCAGCTCTGCCTGTTTACCTGGACACACCCCTCCATTCACTCCTGCACTGTCTGTTTACCTGGACACACCCCCTCCATTCACTCCAGCTCTGCCTGTTTACCTGGACACACCCCTCCATTCACTGCAGCACTGTCTGTTTACCTGGACACACCCCTCCATTCACTCCAGCTCTGTCTATTTACCTGGACACAACCCCTTCATTCACTTCAGCTCTGTCTATTTACCTGGACACACCCCTCCATTCACTTCAGCCCTGTCTATTTACCTGGACACACCCCTCCATTCACTCCAGCACTGTCTGTTTACCTGGACACACCCCCTCCATTCACTCCAGCTCTGTCTATTTACCTGGACACACCCCTCCATTCACTCCAGCTCTGCCTGTTTACCTGGACACACCCCTCCATTCACTCCAGCCCTGTCTATTTACCTGGACACACCCCTCCATTCACTCCAGATCTGTCTATTTACCTGGACACACCCCTCCATTCACTCCAGCTCTGCCTGTTTACCTGGACACACCCCTCCATTCACTCCAGCTCTGTCTGTTTACCTGGACACACCCCTCCATTCACTACAGTTCTGCCTGTTTACCTGGACACACACCCTCCATTCACTCCAGTTCTGCCTATTTACCTGGACACACCCCTCCATTCACTCCAGCTCTGCCTGTTTACCTGGACACACCCCTCCATTCACTCCAGCTCTGCCTGTTTACCTGGACACACCCCTCCATTCACTACAGATCTGCCTGTTTACCTGGACACACCCCTCCATTCACTCCAGCTCTGTCTGTTTACCTGGACACACCCCTCCATTCACTCCAGATCTGTCTGTTTACCTGGACACACCCCTCCATTCACTCCAGCTCTGCCTGTTTACCTGGACACACCCCTCCATTCACTGCAGATCTGTCTGTTTACCTGGACACACCCCCTCCATTCACTCCAGATCTGCCTGTTTACCTGCACATGCTCCTCCATTCACTACAGCTCTGTCTGTTTACCTGGACACACCCCTCCATTCACTACAGTTCTGCCTGTTTACCTGGACACACACCCTCCATTCACTCCAGCTCTGCCTATTTACCTGGACACACCCCTCCATTCACTCCAGCTCTGCCTGTTTACCTGGACACACCCCCTCCATTCACTCCAGCCCTGTCTATTTACCTGGACACACCCCTCCATTCACTACAGCTCTGTCTATTTACCTGGACACACCCCTCCATTCACTCCAGATCTGTCTATTTACCTGGACACACCCCTCCATTCACTCCAGCTCTGCCTGTTTACCTGGACACACCCCTCCATTCACTCCAGCTCTGTCTGTTTACCTGGACACACCCCTCCATTCACTACAGTTCTGCCTGTTTACCTGGACACACACCCTCCATTCACTCCAGCTCTGCCTATTTACCTGGACACACCCCTCCATTCACTCCAGCTCTGCCTGTTTACCTGGACACACCCCCTCCATTCACTCCAGCCCTGTCTATTTACCTGGACACACCCCTCCATTCACTACAGCTCTGTCTATTTACCTGGACACACCCCTCCATTCACTGCAGCACTGTCTATTTACCTGGACACACCCCTCCATTCACTGCAGCACTGTCTATTTACCTGGACACACACCCTCCATTCACTCCAGATCTGCCTGTTTACCTGGACCCCCTCCATTCACTCCATCTCTGCCTGTTTACCTGGACCCCCTCCATTCACTCCAGCACTGTCTGTTTACCTGGACACATTCCTCCATTCACTACAGATCTGTCTGTTTACCTGGACACACCCCTCCATTCACTACAGTTCTGCCTGTTTACCTGGACACACCCCCTCCATTCACTACAGCTCTGTCTATTTACCTGGACACACACCCTCCATTCACTCCAGATCTATACAGTGTACCTGTATAGTGTTTTATTGACTTGTGTTCCTCCTGTTTCCTGTATATGAACAGCCATTGTCCAGCTTTTATCTGTGTGTTGGTTGTACATTTCATTCTTTGCTTCCAAGTACTCAGTGACTGTTACTAGTTGTTGTCTCTGCCTCAGTTCTGCCTCGTTACCCCCTCTGCCCTGCAGTTCTGCCTCCTGTCCTGTTAGCCAGCCTGACAATGGTTCCATACTCTGTGTAATAGGTAATTGAAGGTATCACTGCAGTCAAATAAATACCAGCTATTGTATTAGAATTGCAGAAGATATTGCATACAATATACACTATGATCTATTGTTCCTCAACAATAGACACAGACAAAAGATATTGTAATGTTTCTGCTGTGAATTGTTGTAATTTCTCTCTACACTATTGTTCTGCGTTCCCTGGTACAATGTGACCGTGTGTTCACATCAGCTCTCATAATGAAGTCAGTGGGAAATGTTCTGTATAAAATCACATAATGAGCGATAGTGTGACTTCCTATTTTAGAGATTTTCTTTTATTTCCCACCAGAATAAAACATAAAGTAACACTGAATTGCATCAGTAATTTCTAATTGAAGGTTCCCCTCGAATCCAGAGTGAAAAAGAGCCCAGAGGTAGAGGTAGTGGGTTAAAAAGTAAATTAATAATGAGAGGGCCATCTGGGAACTTTTCCATTCCCCTTCTTTTCAGAGGTTACCATGATTGTGTGGTGTCACTGAATACAGTCGGTCGGTATGGTGTCACTGAATACAGTCAGATGCTTTGTATGGTTCCACTGAATACAGTTGGATCCTTTGTGTGGTGTCACTGAATACAGTAAGTTGGCATGGTGTCACTGAGTACAGTCGGATCCTGTGTATGGTGTCACTGAATACAGTCGGATCCTGTGTATGGTGCCACGGAATACAGTCGGATCCTGTGTGTGGTGTCACTGAATACAGTCAGATCCTTTGTGTGGTGCCACTGAATACAGTTGGATCCTGTGTATGGTGTCTCTGAGTACAGTCGGATCCTTTGTGTGGTGCCACTGAATACAGTTGGATCCTGTGTATGGTGTCTCTGAGTACAGTCGGATCCTTTGTGTGGTGCCACTGAATACAGTCGGATCCTGTGTATGGTGTCTCTGAATATAGTCGGATCCTGTGTATGGTGTTACTGAGTACAGTCGGATCCTGTGTATGGTGTCACTGAATACAGTCAGATCCTGTGTGTGGAGTCACTGAGTACAGTCGGATCCTGTGTATGGTGTCACTGAGTACAGTCGGTTCCTTTGTATGGTGTCTCTGAGTACAGTCGGATCCTTTGTGTGGTGCCACTGAATTCAGTTGGATCCTGTGTATGGTGTTACTGTATACAGTCGGATCCTGTGTATGGTGTCATTGAGTACAGTCGGATCCTGTGTATGGTGTTACTGAATACAGTCAGATCTTGTGTGTGGTGTCACTGAGTACAGTCGGATCCTGTGTATGGTGTCTCTGAATACAGTCAGATCCTGTGTATGGTGGGATACAGTCGGATCCTGTGTGTGGTGTCACTGAGTACAGTCAGATCCTGTGTATGGTGTCTCTGAGTACAGTCGGATCCTTTGTGTGGTGCCACGGAATTCAGTTGGATCCTGTGTATGGTGTTACTGTATACAGTCGGATGCTGTGTATGGTGTCACTGAGTACAGTCGGATCCTGTGTATGGTGTCTCTGAGTACAGTCGGATCCTGTGTATGGTGTCACTGAGTACAGTCGGATCCTGTGTATGGTGTTACTGAATACAGTCAGATCTTGTGTGTGGTGTCACTGAGTACAGTCGGATCCTGTGTGTGGTGTCACTGAATACAGTCGGATCCTGTGTATGGTGTCTCTGAATACAGTCAGATCCTGTGTATGGTGGGATACAGTCGGATCCTGTGTGTGGTGTCACTGAGTACAGTCGGATCCTGTGTGTGGTGTCACTGAATACAGTCGGATCCTGTGTATGGTGTCACTGAATACAGTCGGATCCTGTGTGTGGTGTCTCTGAGTACAGTCAGATCCTGTGTGTGGAGTCACTGAGTACAGTCGGATCCTGTGTGTGGAGTCACTGAATACAGTCGGATCCTGTGTATGGTGTCACTGAATACAGTCGGATCCTGTGTGTGGTGTCACTGAGTACAGTCGGATCCTGTGTGTGGAGTCACTGAGTGCAGTCGGATCCTGTGTATTGTGTTACTGAATACAGTCGGATCCTGTGTGTGGTGTCTCTGAGTACAGTCGGATCCTTTGTATGGTGAATTACAGGCCAGGAATAATTAGTGAGGATCTGGGTTTCCCCTATTTCTGTATAAAACACACAGCAATTCCAGCACTCGTGATGCTAGAAATAGCCTGGTGCTCGCAGCCAACCCAGAAAGCATGATTCTGCTCATCAATTGAAAACTAGGTCACCTGTCAGAAAGACAATAATAAAACACCAAATTAGTATTTCAGGGCATGAAAGTGCACTAGAAATAGCTGCCTCAACGCTGTGTATTTATTCAAGAAATATTCCTGTTTCTAACTGCTGGGGCTGGGGGTTCTCGTACAGAGATATTAAGAGAGAGATGTGTTCAGAGCACAAGGAGTGAGTTCCCTAATGATTAGACAGAGGGAGGCAGAGGCTGCTGTTACATGGGGGAGCCCACTCCGTTCCCAGCCTGCAGTGCTATGTATAGATCAGTGAGGAGGTAGAGAAGAGAACTTACACTGCATGTAACAGGGTAAAATGGTCCGTAGGGCGGTACTGACATTCCCCGCACTCGGTTCCATTGTAGGATGAGGGATCCCGGACAGTACACCTCCTCCTCCTTCCACACCTGGGCACCACTAAGGCAGCTGTACCAGGGACAACGGAGCAATCCTGGGGCAAACCAACTGCACTGTAGGGGACAGCTAACAATTCCCATTAAATGGTGTTTCACTGCATTGGATACCTCTCTGGTTCTCAAAGGGTTAAGCATAGGAATGCAATGTGTTGGAGACATCTCTAGCACTCACAGGGTTAAAAGTCCCATTAAAATGAATGGGACCTTCAGGGAACTTTTATTTCCTCCCCATAGTACAGTTGGTTTACTCCAGAATTTCTCCACTTCTACTTTATACATCAGCCTTGATGAGTCTCAGCACCCGTCCTCGGGTCAGGTCTCCAGGACTCCTTACTGGTCACCAATGGGTATTGATGGTATCAGTCAATGGGACTGACCTACCAGGACTCCATACTGGTCACCAGTGGGTATTGATGGTATCAGTCAATGGGACTGACCTACCAGGACTCCATACTGGTCACCAGTGGGTATTGATGGTATCAGTCAATGGGACTGACCTACCAGGACTCCATACTGGTCACCAGTGGGTATTGATGGTATCAGTCAATGGGACTGACCTACCAGGACCCCATACTGGTCACCAGTGGGTATTGATGGTATCAGTCAATGGGACTGACCTACCAGGACTCCATACTGGTCACCAGTGTGGTCACCAGGGTTTATTCAGGGGATCAGTCAATGGGATTGACCTACCAGGACTCCTTACTGGTCACCAGTGGGTATTGAGGGGATCAGTCAATGGGATTGACCTACCAGGACCCCTTACTGGTCACCAGTGGGTATTGAGGGGATCAGTCATTGGGACTGACCTACCAGGACTCCTTACTGGTCACCAGTGGGTATTGAGGGGATTGGTCATTGAGATAGACCTACCAGGACTCCTTACTGGTCACCAGTGGGTATTGAGGGGATTGGTCATTGAGATAGACCTACCAGGACTCCTTACTGGTCACCAGTGGGTATTGAGGGGAACTGTAAATGGGATTGACCTACCAGGACCCCTTACTGGTCACCAGTGGGTAGTGAGGGGATCGGTCATTGAGATAGACCTACCAGGACTCCTTACTGGTCACCAGTGGGTATTGAGGGGAACAGTAAATGGGACTGACCTACCAGGACCCCTTACTGGTCACCAGTGGGTATTGAGGGGATCGGTCATTGAGACAGACCTAACAGGACTCCTTACTGGTCACCAGTGGGTATTGAGGGGGTTAGTCAATGGGATTGACCTGCCACAATTTCCTTAATGGTCACCAGTGTTTATTCAGGGGATTTCCTTAAAAATAGAAAATATAGGTCACTTCATATCAGCTAATTGTCCACAAAGTTTTAATAATCCAGTATTTACCCCACATTAACACACTTTTATAAAATGTCGGATGGACTCGACTCCCTGATGTCCCTCTCTTACTCTAGGACATGGGCTCTGGACATACACACAGTGTGGTCCCACAGTAATAAGGATGAAGACAATAATAGCCCCTGGTCCATTCAAACAAATACTTAATTCAGCTTGTCTTCACCTTCTGAGTGACAGAGATGTATCCAGCACATTGCAATGTACGCAAAGGGTTAAATCCATGCCCTTTGGCCCATCCCAGACACTGAGGATAAGAATCCCTGCACTACAGAATATTACCACAAGGCACTCACCAAACATGAACCTCATCTCCCCGGGCACAGAAGATGGAGGATGTACAGCTGTTTCCGCTGCAGGATCTATCTGATATAAGAAGTTGCCTTCCACCTCCTGCCTAAGGAAAAGCCTGTACTGCCCAGACCTTTCCATGTGACAGACAGGAATGTGTGTGTGCACATGTGTGCGTGTGTGATGATGTGTGTGCGTGTGTATGAATGATGACGTGTGTGTGTGTGTATGATGACATTTGTGTGCATGAGTGATGACATGTGTGTGTGTGTGATGATGTGTGCGTGTGCATGAATGATGACACGTGTGTGTGTATGATGACATTTGTGTGCATGAGTGATGACGTGTGTGTGAATGATGACTTTTGTGTGCGTTAGTGATGACATATGTGTGTGTGTGTGTGTGTGAGTGATGACGTGTGTGCGTAAGTGATGACGTGTGTGTGTGATGATGTGTGTGTGTGTGCATGAGTGATGACGTGTGTGCATGAGTGATGACGTGTGTGTGTGTGTGATGACGTGTGTGTGCATGAGTGATGACGTGTGTGTGTGTGTGCGTGAGTGATGACGTGTGTGTGTGTGTGCATGAGTGATGACGTGTGTGTGTGTGCATGAAACATAGAAACATAGAAACATAGAAGATTGACGGCAGAAAAAGACCACCTGGTCCATCTAGTCTGCCCTTTAGTATTCCTTTATTGTTATCTTAGGATAGATACATGTTTATCCAGGCATGTTTAAACTGTGTTACTGTGGATTTATCAACCACCTCTGCTGCATGAGTGATGAGGTGTGTGTGTGTAAGTGAGTGTTGACATATGTGTTTGTGTGTGTGTGTTTGCGAGTGATGACGTGGGTGTGTGAATGATGACATGTGTATTCATGAGTGATGACGTGTGTGTGTGTGTGCGCATGAGTGATGATGTGGGTTTGTGTGAGTGAATCATGACGTGTGTGTGTGCGTGAGTGATGATGTGTGTGTGCGTGCATGTGTGTGTGCATGAGTGATGACGTGGATTTGTGTGAGTGAATCATGACGTGTGTGTGCATGAGTGATGACGTGTGTGTGTAAGTGTGTGTGTGTCTTTGGAATGATA
>CM074728.1:130146145-130259701 GCA_037306005.1 Rhinophrynus dorsalis
TCTATAACTAAATCTCTCCCATAGAATAACACAGGAACAGGAGAGTTTATCTCACTGGAGAAGTTATCTCCTCTTTATCACACCCTAGTACATCTCCCCATGTAGTCTGTAACTAAATCTCTCCCATAGAATAACATAGGAACTGGAGAGTTTATCACACTGGAGAAGTTATCTCCTCTATATCACACCTTAGTACATCTCCCCTGTAGTCCATAACTAAATCTCTCCCATAGAATAACATAGGAACTGGAGAATTTACCTCACTGGAGAAGTTATCTCCTCTTTATCACACCTTAGTACATCTCCCCTGTAGTCTATATCTAAAGATCTCCCATAGAATAACATAGGAACTGGAGAGTTTATCTCACTGGAGAAGTTATCTCCTCTTTATCACACCTTACTACATCTCCCCCTGTAGTCTATAACTAAAGATCTCCCATAGAATAACATAGGAACTAGAGAGTTTATCTCACTGGAGAAGTTATCTCCTCTTTATCACACCTTAGTACATCTCCCCTGTAGTCTATAATTAAAGATCTCCCATAGAATAACATAGGAACTGGAGAGTTTATCTCACTGGAGAAGTTATCTCCTCTTTATCATACCTTAGTGCATCTCCTCTGTAGTCTATAACTAAAGCTCTTACATAGAATAACATAGGAGCAGGAGAGTTTATCTCACTGGAGAAGTTATCTCCTCTTTATCACACCTTAGTACATCTCCCCCTTCAGTATATAAATAAAGATCTCTCATAGAATAACATAGGGACTGGAGAGTTTATCTCACTGGAGAAGTTATCTCCTCTTTATCACACCTTAGTACATCTCCCCCTTCAGTATATAAATAAAGATCTCTCATAGAATAACATAGGAAATGGAGAGTTTATCTCACTGGAGAAGTTATCTCCTCTTTATCACACCTTAGTACATCTCCCCTGTAGTGTATAACTATATCTCTCCCATAGAATAACATAGGAACTGGAGAGTTTATCTCACTGGAGAAGTTATCTCCTCTTTATCACACCTTAGTACATCTCCCCTATAGTCTACAACAAAATCTCTCCCATAGAATAACATAGGAACTAGAGAGTTTATCTCATTGGAAAAGTTATCTCCTCTTTATCACACCTTAGTACATCTCCCCTGTAGTCTATAACTAAATCTCTCCCATAGAATAACACAGGAACAGGAGAGTTTATCTCACTGGAGAAGTTATCTCCTCTTTATCACACCCTAGTACATCTCCCCATGTAGTCTGTAACTAAATCTCTCCCATAGAATAACATAGGAACTGGAGAGTTTATCACACTGGAGAAGTTATCTCCTCTATATCACACCTTAGTACATCTCCCCTGTAGTCCATAACTAAATCTCTTCCATAGAATAACATAGGAACTGGAGAATTTACCTCACTGGAGAAGTTATCTCCTCTTTATCACACCTTAGTACATCTCCCCTGTAGTCTATATCTAAAGATCTCCCATAGAATAACATAGGAACTGGAGAGTTTATCTCACTGGAGAAGTTATCTCCTCTTTATCACACCTTAGTACATCTCCCCCTGTAGTCTATAACTAAAGATCTCCCATAGAATAACATAGGAACTAGAGAGTTTATCTCACTGGAGAAGTTATCTCCTCTTTATCACACCTTAGTACATCTCCCCTGTAGTCTATAATTAAAGATCTCCCATAGAATAACATAGGAACTGGAGAGTTTATCTCACTGGAGAAGTTATCTCCTCTTTATCACACCTTAGTACATCTCCCCTATAGTCTATAACTAAATATCTCCCATAGAATAACATAGGAACTGGAGAGTTTATCACACAGGAGAAGTTATCTCCTCTTTATCACACCTTAGTACATCTCTCCTGTAGACTATAACTAAATCTCTCCCATAGAATAAAATAGGAACTGGAGAGTTTATCTCACTGGAGAAGTTATCTCCTCTTTATCACACCTTAGTACATCTCCCCCTGTAGTCTATAACTAAATCTCTCCCATAGAATAACATAGGAACTGGAGAGTTTATCTCACTGGAGAAGTTATCTCCTCTTTATCACACCTTAGTACATCTCCCCCTGTAGTCTATAACTAAAGATCTCCCATAGAATAACATAGGAACTAGAGAGTTTATCTCACTGGAGAAGTTATCTCCTCTTTATCACACCTTAGTACATCTCCCCTGTAGTCTATAATTAAAGATCTCCCATAGAATAACATAGGAACTGGAGAGTTTATCTCACTGGAGAAGTTATCTCCTCTTTATCACACCTTAGTACATCTCCCCTATAGTCTATAACTAAATATCTCCCATAGAATAACATAGGAACTGGAGAGTTTATCACACAGGAGAAGTTATCTCCTCTTTATCACACCTTAGTACATCTCTCCTGTAGACTATAACTAAATCTCTCCCATAGAATAAAATAGGAACTGGAGAGTTTATCTCACTGGAGAAGTTATCTCCTCTTTATCACACCTTAGTACATCTCCCCCTGTAGTCTATAACTAAATCTCTCCCATAGAATAACATAGGAACTGGAGAGTTTATCTCACTGGAGAAGTTATCTCCTCTTTATCACACCTTAGTACATCTCCCCTGTAGTCTATAACTAAAGATCTCCCATAGAATAACATAGGAACTGGAGAGTTTATCTCACTGGAGAAGTTATCTCCTCTTTATCACACCTTAGTACATCTCCCCTGTAGTCTATAACTAAAGATCTCCCATAGAATAACATAGGAACTGGAGAGTTTATCTCACTGGAGAAGTTATCTCCTCCTTATCACATCTTAGTACATCTCCCCTGTAGTCTATAACTAAATCTCTCCCATCTAATAACATAGGAACTGGAGAGTTTATCTCACTGGAGAAGTTATCTCCTCTATATCACACCTTAGTACATCTCCCCCTGTAGTCTATAACTAAATCTCTCCCATAGAATAACATAGGAACTGGAGAGTTTATCTCACTGGAGAAGTTATCTCCTCCTTATCACACCTTAGTACATCTCCCCTGTAGTCTATAACTAAAGATCTCCCATAGAATAACATAGGAACTGGAGAGTTTATCTCACTGGAGAAGTTATCTCCTCTTTATCACACCTTAGTACATCTCCCCTGTAGTCTATAACTAAAGATCTCCCATAGAATAACATAGGAACTGGAGAGTTTATCTCACAGGAGAAGTTATCACCTCTTTATCACACCTTAGTACATCTCCCCTATAGTCTATAACTAAATATCTCCCATAGAATAACATAGGAACTGGAGAGTTTATCACACAGGAGAAGTTATCTCCTCTTTATCACACCTTAGTACATCTCCCCTGTAGTCTATAACTAAATCTCTCCCATCGAATAACATAGGAACTGGAGAGTTTATCTCACTGGAGAAGTTATCTCCTCTTTATCACACCTTAGTACATCTCCCCTGTAGTCTATAACTAAATCTCTCCCATAGAATAACATAGGAACTAGAGAGTTTATCTCACTGGAGAAGTTATCTCCTCTTTATCACACCTTAGTACATCTCCCCTGTAGTCTATAACTAAAGATCTCCCATAGAATAACATAGGAACTGGAGAGTTTATCTCACAGGAGAAGTTATCACCTCTTTATCACACCTTAGTACATCTCCCCTATAGTCTATAACTAAATATCTCCCATAGAATAACATAGGAACTGGAGAGTTTATCACACAGGAGAAGTTATCTCCTCTGTATCACACCTTAGTACATCTCCCCTGTAGTCTATAACTAAATCTCTCCCATCGAATAACATAGGAACTGGAGAGTCTATCACTTTATTTGTCTCCTCTTTATCACACCTTAGTACATCTCCCCCTGTAGTCTATAACTAAATCTCTCCCATCGAATAACATAGGAACTGGAGAGTCTATCTCACTGGAGAAGTTATCTCCTCTTTATCACACCTTAGTACATCTCCCCTGTAGTCTATAACTAAATCTCTCCCATAGAATAACATAGGAACTGGAGAGTTTATCTCACTGGAGAAGTTATCTCCTCTTTATCACACCTTAGTACATCTCCCCTGTAGTCTATAACTAAAGATCTCTCATAGAATAACATAGGAACTGGAGAGTTTATCTCACTGGAGAAGTTATCTCCTCTGTATCACACCTTAGTACATCTCCCCCTGTAGTCTATAACTAAATCTCTCCCATCGAATAACATAGGAACTGGAGAGTCTATCTCACTGGAGAAGTTATCTCCTCTTTATCACACCTTAGTACATCTCCCCTGTAGTCTATAACTAAATCTCTCCCATCGAATAACATAGGAACTGGAGAGTCTATCACACTAGAGAAGTTATCTCCTCTTTATCACACCTTAGTACCTCCCCCCAGGAGACTGAGGAAACAGTAACTGCCCCAGGTTATAGGCTGTTTTGCATTAAGTACAAGAACCAGGGACAATACCAGTACAGTTATTCCAGCGTGTTTATTACATGAAATGATTCTTACTTCATGATGAAAGTTCCCTTTAAGTAGACTCAGGTGCTCAGCCTGCCTCAGTGCGAAAAACCTGCCGGTAACTGCCCTGTCCGACCCCGTGGATCTGATATCCAGGACTAACTGAAGACATTATCTCATAATCAAAGGCACAAGGGCTATTAGGATTTTCTAGTGGTTGTTATGGTAAGGTGGGGGGGGGTGTTGTGCGGTTGTTCTCTTTAAAGCTCCCCTTTCAGTCCATCACAGGACATTATCAGGGTGGGATGGAGCAGTTAGGAACTGGTCTCATTCGTTCTGCTGCAGGCATTGATTTGTTCTCGTGTTCACGTCTTATCTGTGTATTTCACACGAGACCTCGGAACCTTATCACTTACTGACAAGACGACAGATAAGATTGTGTTAGACGTCTACAGCAATGCTACAGCGCTGATAAACCGTGCAGGCCAAGCTGGTGGCCCCGGCGTGTTCTGAAAGGTGACTGCAAACGCATGATAACAGTCGGAAAACACTTCCCTGTGTATGTTAACCCCTGGAGTGTTAGGGACACAAAGCAATGCCTTGGAGATGATTAGTAATCAAGGGGTTAATATAATTAATTGAGAAAGTATAGCTCCTAATAACCCCCCACTTACCTTACTATGACCAGAAAATCTTAATGGCCCCTTTTGCCTTGGTTCAAGTGATGACATCTTCAGCTATTAACGGACATAACTGGGAACTCCATTCAATAGAGCCCCCATCGAGGGGTCGTGTGCTGAGCCCAGGCATAGGCCAATGATGAGAGACATGTTATAAAGGGGGTGGGGCTTACGTGGGTGGGCAGGGCTTACCATCATTATGAAGGGAAAGTTGATGGAACAGGGTGTGAAGGAGGAGAAGTGGGTGTGAAGTGAGAGGAACAGAGTGAAAAGGAGGAGTAGTAGGAGGAACAGGGTGAGAAGGTGGAGAAGTGGGAGGAACAGGGTGAGAAGGTGGAGAAGAGGGAGGAACAGGGTGAGAAGGAGAGGTGGGTGGGAAGTGGGAGGAACAGGGTGAGAAGGAGAAGTGGGTGGGAAGTAGAAGGAACAGGGTGAGAAGGAGAAGTGGGTGGGAAGTAGAAGGAACAGGGTGAGAAGGAGAAGTGGGTGGGAAGTGGAAGGAACAGGGTGAGAAGGAGAAGTGGGCATGAAGTGGAAGGAACAGGGTGAGAAGGAGAAGTGGGAGGGAAGTGGAAGGAACAGGGTGAGAAGGAGAAGTGGGTGGGAAGTAGAAGGAACAGGGTGAGAAGGAGAAGTGGGCGGGAAGTGGAAGGAACAGGGTGAGAAGGAGAAGTGGGTGGGAAGTGGAAGGAACAGGGTGAGAAGGAGAAGTGGGTGGGAAGTGGAAGGAACAGGGTGAGAAGGAGAAGTGGGTAGGAAGTGGAAGGAACAGGGTGAGAAGGAGAAGTGGGTGGGAAGTGGGAGGAACAGGCCGGGAAGGAGAAGTGGGCGGGAAGTGGAAGGAACAGGGTGAGAAGGAGAAGTGGGAGGGAAGTGGAACAGGGTGAGAAGAAGGAGAAGTGGAAGGAACAGGGTGAGAAGGAGAAGTGGGCATGAAGTGGAAGGAACAGGGTGAGAAGGAGAAGTGGGAGGGAAGTGGAATGAACAGGGTGAGAAGGAGAAGTGGGTGGGAAGTGGAAGGAACAGGGTGAGAAGGAGAAGTGGGAGGGAAGTGGAACAGGGTGAGAAGAAGGAGAAGTGGAAGGAACAGGGTGAGAAGCAGAAGTGGGTAGGAAGTGGGAGGAGCAGAGTGGGAAGGAGGAGAAGTGGGCAGAAAGTGGGAGGAACATGGTGGGCAGTAAAGGTGACCCGCAGGCAGTGTGTTTTGAGGTTGGTGTGATGGTGGTGTTGTTGTACAGTGAGGGCTACAGCCAGTGTAATGCTGGACAGACAGGGAACATTATACATTCAGTTGTGATTAGGTTACGTTTTAGCTGAAGGGAGGACATCCAGGACACAGCAGAGAGACCATCAGATTCTATGGAGAGGGGAGAACCTTCCCACATTCACACACTTTCCTTTCTTTCCCCTTCCCTCCTCTTCCATGCAATCCATTTCTCCTTTCCCACTCTTACAGGATTTTGTTATATTATCACTTGATGCACCTTGTACCATATGTTGCTACACTGTTATGTATTCCTCCTCATTCCTTCTTCTTTCTATTCCCTCATTGAAACTTTAAAACATAGAGTTTAAAAAAAAAACACATTTTAACAATAACCCAGAAAATCCCATCAATTTTGTCCTTTGCCTTTGTTAAAAAGAGAACAACTTCATTGGGTCCTGGATCTCGTGTCCATGGTAGTAGACATGATTCTTGCTAGCAGAACTCATGACCATAACTCCACCCACTTCGGTACTGACATCTAATGTGGGCTCATGCGCTCTGCTTCAGTGTATAGAACATATGCTTCTGGGGCTGGTGTCCTGGGTAAGTTCTCCCAGCAATAGTCATTTCTAACTCCATGGACATGCCACCCAGAACTGATTGAACCTAGAGTCAAGGGTAAAATCCAGTGGGTTCATGTGGATTCCCTGGCCAAAGTAAGGTTAGTGGGAGCTGGCATTAATGTTCCTTTAATAGTGTGATTGATTCAGTTTACTATAAAAAACACAATTCTTAGAATAACATTCACGGCACACAGATGGTAGAGATGTCACGCGGCATCATGGTAACAGCTTCCAATGTTAGTCTGGGAGTCTCCTGTAATGTCTTGCCATGTGGGAATGGGAACAGGGGTCTTTTAAGTGGACTAAAATCTCCTGACATATCCCTTCAAATGATCAGTAATGTTTCATTCTGAAAAATAAAAAATAACATAAAAAACATCTATTATTTTCCAGCGTCCTGCCCTTCCACAGAGATTAAAGAAAAAAACTGCCACGTAGAAACAAAATGGCCGTGTGGCTAACAGTTTAACTCTTAGAGGACCACATGGGTATGCAATGCACTGCTTCGCAATGTGCTCTGCACCCTTTAATCCATAATGTCTTCATTTAGAGAAAAAAAAGTACAAACTGTAATAATTTTTTAAAATAATGAATTTCCTCTCAGCGGAAGTAACATTGCGTTATTCTGCAGTAAAAGCCCTAAAACATATTTTTTACATAATAAAAGTAAGCTGCTCCTTTAACCTATTGAGCACCAGAGCAATGAGTTGCACGTCTCCATGGCACACTAGAGGTTAACGTGCTCAGGAATAGGCCATTAAAGGGCAGGAGAACATGACATATTATTTATTCATTGTCTGGAGGCCGTTACGTCGGGGGAGACAATACAAATAATGAAATGACATGTAATATCCCGCTATTTATATGCTAGATTATTTTGATTCATCTTTCTGATGGTTTTAATATCCCCACATAAAATCTTCATAGCTCCTCAAGTGTTTTAATCAAAGTGTTATATTAACTCAATAATCAAAGGCAATATATGACAAGAGCTTAAAAAACATATGTTCGTTTTATTACAGAAGAGCAGAAGGCTGCCGTAAAGTTGATGTCTTTCGTTAAATCAGTCAAGACTTTGCTATTAAAACTCAGATACTATTAAGTTCAAGAAAAAGTAGTTTGTGAGTTTTTGTTTAGAAACACACATTTCAGAGGGCGTCTTGACTCGTGGTCCCGGAATTGGACTCCAGGAGCCACTTAATCCTTTACACCTACAGGACGACTGGGGAACACAGCACATGGCTTCCCAAAACACTGAATACCCCTCTGTTCCTTAAAGCGGAGCTATCGCCCTATATAAAGTGCCCACAATAATTAGGCAAATGGCGATTTGGTTCTTAACAGCGCTATTATTGAGCGCAAGAACCAGAATCTGAAGCAATTCTTCTTTTTCTGAGACTCACGACCAGGCTTCTTGCTTTAGAGCCGTCTGCGCACCTGTGCGTCAGTCCCTTCCGGTCACTTGAGGCACAGTGCAGCGCCTCCTAGAGGAGACTGAGATAGACAGCGCAGGTGCGTAGACCTCGCTAAGCCAAGATGTCTGCATGCAATCCTGGCCTCCGGTCTCAGAAGGACAAGGATTACGTCAGGTCGTGGTACTTGTGCCTGATAATAGCGCTGTTAAGAAGCTAATCGCCATACGCCTAATTATTGTGGGGGACTTTATAAAGGGTGATTTTCTGCTTTAAAGGCATACGATATGGGGGATATTTTATTCAACTTATAAAAAGTTGAGTAGAAATCATTTCTTGTTTACATTTTATTACTAATGTTAAGACAGTAAAGAATTGCATGTATAAATACTTAGTTCAAAGGGATAGTAATGTTTCACAATAAAAGCAGCTCCAATTAATCTTCATAGTATTTGAACCTTGGAGAGTGTTATTTCAATACTGTCAGAGTTGTAGTACAAGAGTAATTGAATGATAAAGTATCCCCCTCCCGCCCCTTTTACCTAGTGTAAGCCGCCTCCCCTCAGATATGGAATCTGGTCACTTGACCGGACAGGTCACAACAAGGGACAATCTTCTTACTGTGACAACAATGAAAGCCCTGCCCCCCTTGACAAGTTTTTCAGGTTTTTCCCTTATGTTAATTGAAGATTGTCCCTCTCTGCGATCCATCCAAATGGCTTTGCTCTACAGTGTTACATCAGTAAAAGGGACGGGAGGGGGACACTTTATCATCCAATTACTGTTACACTACAAGTCGGACAGTACTGAAATAACACTCTCTATGACCCAAATACTAAGAAGATGAACTGGACCTGCTTTTTGGGTGAAATATTACTACCCCTTTAATATATTATAATTGATAATTGGACATGTCCATATTCCTCAGCTCTGTACAAGTGGGTGATAAGTAAACACGAGTAATAATTATTGTGACAGACACAATCGAGACGCCGAGCTCCCTGATATACAAGAGGTAGTGGGCACACATGGACACAAGGGGATTATACACAATAGTGAAGTGCATGGCCTTTGAAGACCATTAGGATGGCAGGCAGCCCCGCCTTCTTCCCTCCCTCTCCGCCAGGCTGGGGGTGATCCATCATCCTTTTACAATGGGGGAGGCCATTCACCTGAGGTGGGAGTGGGACTAGGCCTATAAAAAACGATGTGTAAATAGTGTGAATAAGATTATGTTTTTTCTTCTCTGTCCCTCCCCCTCCCAGCCCATAAGAACTGCTTCTGCTACAGCAAATTCACAGCAGTATAGCATCAGAGACAAAAGAGGTCACAATATTGTCTTGTCCAGATTCCAGATAATCTTAGGCCCATAACAGGCCACATCAGTGCTGAATAGCCTCAGAAGGAAATGTTTCAAGGTGGCATTGGCCAACCGGGGGCAGGGTCCAACCCATGGAAGGTTCGGGTTTTCACTACGCTGCATGGTGGGTACTGTCAAACAGGCATGCAAATGCCATAAGGAGCTGGCATAAAGGGAAGTGATTGGGGAGGTGTTGGTATGTACCAGAATCCACTTGCCCTCATAGTTGGAGAAGGAGTGATGCCATCAAATAGGTCTAAAGTAGGCCATGCTGCCTTAGAAGTCCTTATATACCACTCAACTGGTATACAGCTGGACATAGGGTTCATGCTGGCAACTGGCATTGGGGTCCTGCATTAAGGGGAGTATTCCAAGGGTAAAAATGTAAAACCCAATTTAATAAAGCTGTGACCTCTTTATTGCCACCTTCATTTGTCTCTGTGGCATTTATTTATAGGTGTGGGTTATTTTAATATTGTATTGAGGTGTTTTGTTTGGGGTTTGGATTTTGTGGGGATATATATCTGACCAAATAAATGTCTCTTCATTTGTTCGACAGAAAGACTTGCCTTGGCTGGTGACTATCATACAGCTGTCAGATAGATACGTTGTAACCAAACTAGAAGATAGACTAGTATATGCAGTGGCCAATCATTGTCGGTTCTGGTAAGCTATTGTGACTTGGGGCATAGTAAGAACTGATCACGGATTTTCAGTTCATTCCCATTTTATATTTACTGCCTTACCTGAAGCCTGCACATGCTCAGTGTGATTTTGAACCAAAAATGAGTAATTCTCCACACATACACTTGTTATTTTTTATTTACAGTGTTGTGTAAAGGTTTTAGGCAGGTGTGAAAAAATACTGTAACGTAAGAATGCTTTCATGTAAATAGTTTATTTTTATCAATTAAAAAAATGATAGTAAGTAAACAGGAGAAAAATCTAAATCAAATCAGTATTTGCTGTGACCACTGTTTGCCTTCAAAACAGCATCAATTCCTCTAGATACACTTGCACATAGTTTGTTAAGGAACTTGGCGGGTAGGTTGTTTCAAACATCTTGGAGAACTAACCACAGTCCATCTGTGAATTTAGGCACCTCAGTTGCCTCTCTCTCTTCATGTAATCCCAGACAGACTCAATGATGTTGAGATCAGGGCTCTGTGGAGGCCACACCATCACTTCCAGGACTCCTTGTTCTTCTTTACACTGAAGATAGTTCTTAATGACTTTGGCTATATGTTTTGGGTAGTTGCCATGCTGCAGAATACATTTGGGTCCACTCAGATGCCTTCCTGATGGTATTGCATGATAAGTATCTGCCTGTACTGCTCAGCAGTGAGGAGACCATTAATTCTGACCAAATCCCCAACTCCATTTGCAGAAATGCAGCCCCAAACTTGCAAAGAACCTCAACCATGCTTCACTGTTGCCTGCAGACACTCATTCTTGTACCGCTCTCAACCCTTCGGTGAGCAAACTCCTTTTGCTACAGTCAAATTTTTCAAATTTTGACTCATCGGTGCAGAGCACATGCTGCAATTTTTCTGCATCCTAGTTCCTGAGTTTTCATGCATAGCTGAGTTGCTTGGCCTTGTTTCCATATTAGAGTTATTGCTTTTGGTCGCATCTTCCATGAAGACCACTTTTGACCAGACTTCTCTGGACAGTAGATGGGTGTTTTCTGCCGTTTCTGAGCTGATGGCACTGCTGGACATTTTTCAATTGCAAAGCGAAGTAAACATGATGTGTCTTTCATCTGCTGCACTAAGTTTCATTGGCCAAACAATGCGTCTACGGTCCTCAAAATTGCCTGTTTCTTTGTGCATCTTCAAGAGAGCTTGGACAACACATCTGGAAACCCCTGTCTGCCTTGAAATTTCTGCCTGGGAGAGACCTTGCTTATCCAGTATAACTATGTGTGTCTTATTGCTGTGCTTAGTCTTGCCATGGTGTATACTTTTGACATTGAACTGTCTTCAGCAACCTCACCTTGTTAGCTGAGTAGGCTGTTCCTCACCCAGTTTTATTCCTCCTACACAGCTGTTTCTGTTTCAGTTAATGATTGTATTTTACCCTACATACTACATTGATGATCATTAGCACCTGTTTGGTATAATTGTTTAATCATACACCTGACTATATGCCTACAAAATCCTTGATTTTTTGCAAGTGTACCTTGAAGAATTGATGCTGTTTTGAAGACAAAGAGTGGTCACACCAAATACTGATTTGATTTAGATTTTTCTTCTATTCACTCACTATCATTTTGTTAATTGATAAAAATAAACTATTAACATGTCTATTTTTGAAAGCTTTCTTACTTTACACCTGCCTAAAACTGTGCACATTACTGTACATGTCCTTTTCATAAACCCAATCATATGATCAATGATTTATCTATAGATGAATGAATATGAGTATGAGGATACATTTCTATTTTATATTATTTTTACTGTTGGTTCTCACTGTAATTTTTTATCTCTAGATTAACTGCGTTGAGCACAGACAGGTTATTTCTATTTTATTTATCTTCCTTTCAACAAACCCAGTAGAATTACTGCAAAGAAGGAAAGTATATTCCAAACAATTCTGTGCATCAAATCCTGACTTTTACCAAAAAAATAATTTGTGGCTCACAACAGATAATAAACAGTGAGATTTAGTGACATGATTGTGACCAAACGCATGTGTAGCTTGCCCGCCAACATGAAGACACCTCAGACTGGGCAGGTCTCCATCTGTCTCGTATCTGGAGTGACCATGGATTTAGTATCATGCATAATCAGTGATACTGTCTTATCTCTGCTGTGAGTGAAACCCAGTGAGGGAAATAATGGAGGTATTTATACCGTCCCTAATTCCAAAAGCACCTGTGTGCAGGGTACTGCTAATTAAAGAGGAGGGAAGAGCAAAATCCTCCTTAAATAGGTCTCAGATGATTACAGCTGACTACAGAGCAGATGTTTTTCACCAGTTTCTTGTGCTAAAGGGAAAAAGTATGATGAAATCCATGCAGATCGTACATTAAACCAATGATGAATTACTCTCCATCTGGTGAAACTGCCTGTGGATTCATCATAGACGATTTCTGAACAAGTTAATAAGTTATAAATTTACTTAAATGTGAAGTTATTTGTTTAAAAAAACAATTCTGTGTGTGAAATTGTAAGAATCCTTCTCCTCTGGCTGATGTGTTAGATGACTGTGTGAGGAGTGGAAATGTGAGGAGAGGCCGGGACGTTGTGAAGTTTATCTAAATGTTTATCTAAATGTTTACTGATAATAGACTGGGTGCATACCACTGGCGTTATACACTGGCCGCACACAAGGCACAACTTCTGGGATTACATATCTGAAGGAAAGGACTTGATTTGACATTATACAATATGAAGTTGTAGGATATTAAACATTAATCACTGTGCATAGTATAGTGCTTGTTATCTCAGGATGCTTGGCAGTCAGCAGTGAGACGATTCGGCACTTAGACTTGATTATAATTGGTAGTCTCAGTAAAAGACTCTACCGCGGTTTTAGCAAGGAACTAGATGTTTAGAGACTTCAGGTCAAACCTAAATAGACTACATGTATAAAGAGCAGTTTATGGAAATAAACAAATTACATTTATGTCTTGTATCCAGATATACACAATGTAGGCAAATGTAAATCTATAATTCGTATATTGTAATCTCATTAAATCAGTCTAATTTATTTGAACTACTATCCTTTTTAACTGTAAAAGCAGTAATTATTGCATTTCTTATGCTTACCTCTGGCACTCAAAAGGTTAAGATACCAAACTACTGTGCATCTCATATATCTCATGTGTCATTAGGTAAACTGATCCCCAGAGCCTGCAGTCTAAAGCAGCATACCCCACTGACACTCATAGGGTTAATTCTACTAACTTTGGACACATTTGGGTACTTTGGATGTATTGATATAGGACTTTGGGCCCCACATCTATACATCCACTGATGACTCACTTTTTACTATGTTTTCACATGCAATTCCTGCGTCAGGGGTTAAAATATGCGCTAAGGGATTCTACACCCAAAACAACTCAGTCTAGAATTTCCCACGTTAATGTGGTTTCTTAGCGCATCTTAGCACCTAACGCAGTCTTCTGAATTGCAGTGTTTGTACTGTTTAATGGGGGGAAATGGCCTCTACGTTTAGCGGCCTATATACTTCATTTTCTGCTGGCAGTTCTTCATAGAACAGTTCTTTGAATTGCTTACTGTGCCTGAAAAACTGCCATCGGCTGTTTTTTTGGAGTTGGACCTCTTTAAATCAAGTACATCATTTGGAAGAGTATTTGGTTTAGTCTGTTTGGCCATTATTTTTTTATTATTATTACTCAGAACTTTGTATTCAGCATTTAGGAGGGACATTAGGCAGTAGGATTCTACGAAGTTAAGGTCACTGCCCAGCTTGGTTGAAACTATGTTCCTGGCTGGAATGAAGGTGGAGGACATGGTCCGTGTGGTGAAGAAGATATGATTGTATCAGGATTACAATGTGGGTGTTATTCTGAGTGTAAAATCTTAAAGATTTCAGATTGTAGTCCGGCAGGTCCAGGGTATTTTCCAGTGTAGAGGGACTCAGTCTAGTTCCTCAGAGGAAATGGAATGTTCAAGGGTATTGAGGTCTTTGGAATCAAGGATGGGGGGGTTAGAGAGAAATGCACATCTGTGGGGGAATTTTTCTCATTATGGTCCATACAGTTGAGTGAAATAGTCCATAAAGGTAGTATTGACTAGATGAAGATCAGAAAAAATTGGGTAGTTGTAGGTTTTGATGGAGGGGATGACATTGGGGCCTCTGATAGATTTGGTAATATGAGCAAGTAGTTTGCCCTGTATATTGGCTTTACAGTAATAGTAAGAGGAGCGTCTTCTGAAAGGAAGTTGTGCTGCTGTATGGAGGACCGCTTCACATTCCTGTTCCGAATGAAGATACTTGGTTATGAGCAGGATTAGAAGACAACTAGGCAGAGTAACATTTGGTCAAGTGGCACTGGAGCTGGTTAAGTTTGGTGTTCTTGTCTTTGCAGCGTTTTGCAATATATATGACATTACGTGTTCAGTAAGGACAGCCTTTGCTGTAGGCCAATAGGTGCTAGGGTCTGCTCCGTGGATTGAAGAGTGCCGCTCATTTTTTAGGCTGAAGCAGAAGGATGGCATGATCCATTGGAAAGAGGATCTGATGGGTGGTCTGTTGTGTATTGCAGTCCCACAAACCCTTTTTCTTAATTGTTCAACCGCTGGCCATTATTCATTGAATGTGTATTCTAGCCACTCAAGCCACTGTATTGTGAACTGTATTGAGACCCCCTGCTGTGTGTTAATTCAGTTATGTCTGCCCTATTATGTTTCCCTGAATCATTTGTTGTTGCTTCTTTGTCCCCTGTGTGGTGATTGAATTATCACTGTGACTACCCCATTGTGTTCTGCCCTACCATTTGCTGTACCCTATTGGATGAACTGTGATTGTGTTAAGTCTCATGTTCTGAGATACAAGTTAGTGTGGTTTGAAACTGTATAAATATGCTGTGGTTTGTTGTAATAAAGAGTTAGTCTTCCTGAAGAACTAAGAAGGAGTCCTGGTTTTCTTTATGCTCTTGTGGTTTAAAGTATCATCTCTGATGCCCACCTGAGCTGTGTATCCTGCATCGTCGACCGTCTGCTGCCAGCTATCTGCTATCTGACTTCGTATGCTGTCAGGCGGCGAAGTGAACTTCATGCTTCCCTGCTTCCAGCAATCCTGCAACTGTTTCCAGTGACCGTCCATACTTCGACCGGTGCATCCGACAACACTTATCCTGCGTTGAGAGGGAGGGACCCGGGTATGACGGCTGAGGGCAAAGCAGTGCCTTTTAGCTTCCCTTACAATCGTGGCAATCAGAGGGTTCTCTCCTTCTTCGCATTTGTACCAGTGAACCATGGCAGCTAGGAAACCCATCTACGCAGTATTGCTCGAATGGGGGTTCTGGTATTTTGTGGAACTCCTCAAATCAATCCCTGCATGGGGACTCAGTGATTTCCAGAAGCACATTGGAGTAGTAGAGCTCGACTGGGATTTCATTGAATTTGTAGTGGAGGAGAAATGGAGCATCATTGGAATAGGACAGAGCTCTGGCCACGTGTACAGGAGGATGATGAACCTCATGCCGCTTCTGGGAGACAAGCCATGGATAGCCAGGATAAATCGATTGATGGATAGAGTACATGACTGGGTCATGCGTGAACTTTGTGCTGGGGGGAAGAGGAAGGAGGTTCTCCCCAGTGAAAATGTTGACCCCAGCTTGGTGAGTGGGAATGCGCTCCTCACCAGGCCCTGTGATGACCCTTTTGTTGACTGTGCATCAGTGAGTGGGACAAATGTCCTCCCTGATGAACCTGTTACCCTTGACTGTGCTACCCCTGGCCCAAGGAGTGGGAATTCTCTCCTCCTCAGCCCCAAGCATGCAGGGATTGGGACAAATGTCCTCCCTGATGGGTATGTTGCCCCATCCCCTGTGTTCCCTGCACTGGTGAGTGGGAGAGAGCTCACCAGCCACTGTGAAACCCCTGCTGTGGTGAATGAGATGCAGGTCCTCACCAGCAGCCCCTGCCCTTTCCCTGTTGATCCTGCCCTGGAGAAAGAGGAATGTGTGTTCTCCAGGGGCACAAATACTACTGTCAGGTGGAGTGGGACTGCGGTCCTCCCCAGTGGCTATGTATGGATCTCCAATGAATCATGTATGGATCTCAGATGAGTCTTGTATGTATCTCCAACGATTCATGTATGGATCTCCAATGAATCATGTATGGATCTTCAATGAATCATGTATGTATCTTCAATGAGTCATTTATGTATCTCTGATGAGTCATGTATGTATTTCAGATGAATAATTCAGTAGATTAACACAGAACAGCTGTGTGAAATATTCGTGGAAGTAAAAAAGTCAAAGATTGGTTGTTTCAAATAGTAAAAAGTGCTAATATTGTAAAGGAGCAGATGGCAAACTAGTGTTAATCTTCTATTGTTACTCGTTAGCTATCTTTAATTTGGCTGATGCATTTTGGATGTTCATTATAGACTAAGCATTATGAACTTATACTCAAATAAAGGGAGCACTGTGAACATTCAGAGTCAAGTTAGCAGCAATACATCTGATCTCTTGAATAATTTGTAGACCTTAATTGTCTGAGGGTGAAAACAAGAGACTAACAACCTCTCACAATTTGGTACAGAAATTCAACTATATGCTATTTTGCTTTATCTTCAAAGGACAAATAATAAAATCTTAACTGCAAGAAAATAAATGTGGCAAGAAAATGTTGTTTGTAAAATAAAGTGTGCTTTACATCAATATGAAAGATACGGTAGTTGTAATGTGCAGAATCATGGCAACATAGGTAGGTGTCCATCAAACCTCAGTGAGGTGACTACCAAGAAAACATCATACAGCAGTCAGGTATATCTATATAATTAATGTGTGTAACAGAAGCACTTACCTAGGTAGGAATCCATCACACAGCAGTCAGGTGTATATCTATATAATTACTGTGTGTAACAGAAGCAGTTACCTAGGTAGGAGTCCATCATACAGCAGTCAGGTGTATCTATATAATTACTGTGTGTAACAGAAGCACTTACCTAGGTAGGAGTCCATCACACAGCAGTCAGGCGTATTTATATAATTACTGTGTGTAACAGAAGCACTTACCTAGGTAACAGTCAATCACACAGTAGTCAGTTGTATCTATATAATTACTGTGTGTAACAGAAGCAGTTACCTAGGTAGGAGTCCATCACACAACAGTCAGGTATCTATGTAATTACTGTGTGTAACAGAAGCACTTACCTAGGTAGGAGTCCGTCACACAGCGGTCAGGTGTATCTATATAATTACTGTGTGTAACAGAAGCACTTACCTAGGTAGTAGTCCGTCACACAGTGGTCAGGTGTATCTATATAATTACTGTGTGTAACAGAAGCACTTACCTAAGTAGGAGTCCATCACACAGCAGTCAGGTGTATCTATATAATTACTGTGTGTAACAGAAGCACTTACCTAGGTAGGAGTCCATCATACAGCAGTCAGGTGTATCTATATAATTAGTGTGTGTGACAGAAGTACTTACCTAGGTAGGAGTCCATCACACAGCAGTCAGGTGTATCTATATAATTACGGTGTGTAACAGAAGCACTTACCTAGGTAGGAGTCCATCACACAGCAGTCAGATGTATCTATATAATTACTGTGTGTGACAGAAGCACTTACCTAGATAGGAGTCCATCACACAGCACTCAGGTGTATCTATATAATTACTGTGTGTAACAGAAGAACTTACCTAGGTAAGAGTCCATCACACAGCAGTCAGGTGTATCTATATCATTACTGTGTGTAACAGAACCACTTCCCTAGGTAGGAGTCCATCACACAGCAGTCAGGTGTATCTATATAATTACTGTGTGTAACAAAAGCACTTACATAGGTAGGAGTCCATATACAGCAGTCAGGTGTATCTATATAATTACTTTGTGTAACAGAAGCACTTACCTAGGTAGGAGTCCATCACACAGCAGTCAGGCGTATGTATATAATTACTGTGTGTAACAGAAGCACTTACCTACGTAAGAGTCCATCACATAGCAGTCAGGTGTATATGTATATAATTACTGTGTGTAACAGAAGCACTTACCTAGGTAGGAGTCCATATACAGCAATCAGGTGGATTTATATAATTACTGTGTGTAACAGAATCACTTACCTAGGTAGGAATCCATCACACAGCAGTCAGGTATATCTATATAATCTGTGGATTTTCCTAACATCTGTGATGGAAAGTCAGAATTTTATTAAAGAAACTGAGGTGAATATGATGCTTAAACTTCACCACTGCTTCCCTCAGCAGCAAAGAATAAATTTATTGTTTTACAGAAACCAAAAAATAAAACTTCAGTATGAAAACTCCCCTTTATTCCCAACCAATAACAGTTCATCAATCCCCCTTCAAACAGTGACATCATCAGGACCTCTTCCTCTTCTTGCAACAACTGCGACCAAAAAACATCATCAGCCAGAAACAGCGAACAGAAACTCCAACAGTAGCATCTATTGGAACCGAAACAGGAATGCCAATAGTAGCTTACAGGACAAAATCATATCCAGACCTTCCAGGCAAAACCAAGAGACATCAACCTGAAAGAACAGAGAACAATGAACAGGGAGGGAACATAGGGAGGGATAATATTCGCCTCCATGTCTTTAATAAAATTCTGACTTTCCATCACAGATGTTAGAAAAATCCACAAATTTTATGTCAGAACGGAGGTTTCATATTATGCTATTTCAAAGCTGACCTACAACTTGACTAGCCACATGTACAACAGGTTTAAAATAGAAATCCTTAAAAGTGGACTCCCTTGACCAATCCGCTGTTCGAAGCACATCCTCCAAAGGACCACCAACCTGCATGGCCATAGACACCATAGCTCCTCTGGAGGAATGCGCTCCAAACAGGGAGACGTCAACACCAGATAATTGCATTACCCAACGCACCCATCTTGCCAAGGTGGCAGAAGACATTGGAGATGGGGTTTGCGAAAAGAAATTAACAATTGAGTCCAACCTGGACTCCTCAAAGAGATCGGATCGCTCAGGAAAGGCAGGATAAGTCACCACCCTTGCATTAGTCTTAGTGTGTCTGTGAATGACAAATCGTACACCCTCCAGAGTGAAAGACCTAAAATGAAGATCCAAGGTGTGAACATCGGACATTCTCTTGAAGGAAATAAGGCAGAGCAACATAGTTAGTTTGGCAGAGAGTTGTTTCAAAGATAACATATCATTCGGAGGCCAAGCTGTAGGGAAATCAAGTACAGCAGTAACATCCCACAGGACCTGATAGCAAGATTGCGGCGGTCTAGAAAACCAGATACCATGTAAAAGATGACAAACCAGGGAACATTGCCCAATAGGAACACCATCCACATAGCCATGCCCTGCTGAAATGGCCGAACGGTACGTATTGATCATCCGATAAGCCTTACCCAGATCGAAAAGAGAGGATAAAAAGTTCACCACCTGGACCGGAGAAGCTGAAATGGGATCAAAACACTGTTCCATACACCAATGAACCCAAGCTGACTGGTACATAGCTCTGGTACCCGGAGCCCATGACTCTTCCAAAAGGAACTGAGCCAACGCTGAAAATTGACAGGCGCCGTCGGGACCCCTGACAGGAGCCATACCATCAACTGAAGAGAGCCTGCCACCGTCAACTCGTGAGGGACCCCTTCCGGATCCACTAGGAGAGACGGAAACAGAGGTAGTAACCGAGGCACGTCGCAAGACAGTTCCAATAAGGGAGTTGAGCTGGCCAGAATGGAGTCACCAGAGCCACCGTGGTCCCTTGCCATCTGATCATAAGAAGAGTCCTGGAGATCATGGCAAAAGGAGGAAACGTGTACAGTCACTCCCTCCCCCAAGACTGAAGAATAGCATCGACTGCCAGAGCCTCTGGATCTGGCCGCCAACTGAAAAATTTGGCACCTGACAATTCAGACAGTATGCAAACAGATCCACTCTGAATGGACCCCAAAGGTTCAAAATGTGGGAGAAAACCTTGCAATGCAACATCCAATCGCTGCGATCTACCAGGAACCAGGAATGCCAGTCGGCCACTGTGTGGGACAACCCAGGTAGGTATTCCGCTTAGAGCGAAATGCCAGAAGTCCCGAGCCAAGTCTGCCAAGGGTTTAGGAGGTTGATGTACCGCACGGCGGACACCTTGCCCATGCGAAGGAACACGCAACAATTCACCCAACCCTTGGCCAAGCTCTTTAGGGTGAAATACCCCGCTAAAAGCTCCAGACAATTGATGTGAAGCTCCTCTTCTGAAGCAGACCATTCCCGCTGGTAGTAATCGAACCTCGTCTGGCCCCCCAGCCGACGAGACTGGAGTCGGACTCTATAACGACATCTGGCGCAATGCCAAAAATGGCTTTGCCATTCCAGGCATCTAAGTGTTTGAGCCACCAAACCAATTCTCTGCGGGCGTTGGACGACAGGGCAATGACGTCTGTGTAGCGGAGACCGTGGTGCAGATGTCTCGCCTTCAACCTCTGCAGGGCCCGATAATGAAGGGGGCATGGAAAAATTGCCTGAATTGAGGCCGAAAGAAGACCCACAATCTGAGCCAGAACACGTAGAGATATTTGGTCCTTCTGGAGCACCGACCGCAATTCCTTGCTAATCAACTTCACCTTCGAACCCCGGAGGCTGAGCGTTGTTTGGATGGAGTCGACCACGAACCCCAGGAACTCTAGACGTTGAGTCGGAACAAGAGCCGACTTGTCCCAGTTGATAAGGAAACTGAGTGACGTCAACAGCCGAGTGGTCAAATCGATGTGATCTCGAAGGATGGACCAATCCTGGGACATGATAAGCATGTCATCCAGATAGATGATGATCCGCACACGGCAGCATCTGAGGAAATGCACCACAGGGTTTAAGAGTTTTGTAAAGCACCACGGAGCCAAGAGAGGCCAAAGGGTAGGCAAGTGAACTGCCACCTCTGGCCCCGCTGCAGGAACTGAAGGTAGACTTGGGACGCTGGGTCCATGGGAAGCGTGAGATACTCATCCTTCAGGTCAATCTTCACAAGCCAATTCGCCAGTAACAGGAGGTCGCGGAGACAATGGATGCCCTCCATCTTGAAGTGGCAGTATAAAACAAAATCGTTCAGAAGACGAAGATTGATGACAGGTCGAAGACCTGAATCTTTCTTATGAACCAGGAAAATGTTGCTGACAAAACCATTGAGACCCTTTGGAGCCAAAACTATAGCTCGCTTTTGAAGGAACTCTAAAATCTCATGGTCCACCAACAGACCGTCTGCTCGGGAAAAAAGGAAAGGGGTCGGGAAGGACTCTTGAACCGGAGGCGAGTAGAACTCTATCTGATAGCTGGACTTACCGTAATAGAGTCTTCACTTGTAGGAACTCCTAGGACCCCTGGGTTGCCAAGGTCTGCCACAGGAGGGGAAAAAGGGCCCCCCATATCGCTGATCTTGAGGAGGATGACCCCGGAACATCGGGACAGTGGAGGTCTGGACCTTGCGTTGTGGTGCGTAACGGCCGGGGGGGCAACCTCTGCCTCTCCCTACCCTGGCAAAAACCTTAGACTGAAAAACCTTCCTTAGAGAAGACTGGGCCTTATCAAGGTCAGTGAAGGTGGAGACGAATTTCCCAAGGTCCTTAATAAAACTGTAGCCAAAGAGTTGACCCAAGGCGGCAGGACCTGCCTCAGTATTCTCCATGTTGGCCAATTTGGGATCTATTCTCATCAATATGACCCTCCGCCTCCCGGCAGTGAGAGCAGAATTGGCATTGATAAGTAAACAGATTGCTCGTTCAGCCCAGCCCCTGAGGACATGAATATCTACAGAGGTAAAGGCACCCTCTGTCAATTCGAAAATCTTGGTCAAAGGACCGAAGACATCTAACAGTTTGTCCTGACAGGACTTTAGGGATCTATCAATGCCCTTCCTAGGGTCCTTCCCTGATTTATTAAGAAACTGCACCATCTTTGCGTCCAATTCAGGGGTATCACAAACTTTGTTAGCCAAGGAAGGGTGAGGGCACCCTGCCCTAAGTTTATTGTGGGTTTCCTTAGACGGGGCTTACGGACCCACTGCTCCACATATCTAGAAACATGATCAATAGGGGACCAATCTGAGGAGCAAGGATGTCGAATGGTCTACGGGTCAAATAAAGGGCACCCCTGCACATCCAAAAGCGTGGGGGGTCCCCTCCAGATGAACTGGGAACCTCAGTCACCGTATTAGGGTGTTCAACAACCTCCTCTGCAGAAGCAGACTCTTGATGAGAGGGGAGAGCCCAGTCTTCATCAGAAGAGTCAGACGAGGAGCAATAAGAGTCTGTCTTGGCTCTGAGGGACTTCTTTTTCCTCAGTTGTACTTCCTCCTGCGGTTAGGGTCTGTGAAGTGGGATGGAGCCGCACAAATCAATACCGCCTGTGTTCTGCGGTGACAAAGCAGGCGCAGAGCCTGCAACATCAATAATCTGCTGCTTGGCAGAAGTATCAGCCTGAGACTCTGAGTTTACCAAATATCTAAGGTTTAGCCAAATGTTTCCTACCAGTGTGATAAATGGCCATCTGAGAGATGGCCTGAGTGGGCATGATGGGTGCATCATGCGCAGTTTCTCCCACTGCCGGGGTCTGAGAAATCATAGCAGAGGAGATAGACTCCATAAGAGATGCAGACATATTTGCTATCATAGATTGCATGGACTGTTCCATCACAGTCTGAAAGCTGGTAGTCTGAGCACTGAAAACTGAAGAACCCCCTAGGCTGGGGACCCCCCCAGCAGACAGAGGACCAGAAGCAAGCTGAGAAGCAACAGGCAAGGTAGGGTTAAGCCCTTCATCACTGGAGGACTGCATCTGAACTCAGGAACATTTCTGGTTTACCCAAGAAAAAAGGAGGCACAAGATGGTGAACAGGGAAAAACCCCAAGGAGTAAATAGCTAGTTTAGACATTAATAACCCTGATATGGAGGCTACCCACAGAAATACATGGAAGATATAAAATGTATAGCTAATAACTTTAGGGATATAGATGTGAATGGTAGAGTGACTGAATTACCTGCAAACAAACAGAGGTCAAACTCCCCCAACGCACAGAAACACTGCAGATCCGCGAGAAGAAGCTCCATAAAATGGATGCCACCTCGCGGATGTGCTGCACTCACTAGAACTCTTAGGAGACAAGGGGGAGGGATGGGAAGGCAGCCACAAGCGCACAGCGCATGCGTGATGCGGTGGTCCAATCAGGGGAGCTGGCCGCGTCGGGAAGAGAAAAGGGCAAGAACTTCAAAGATGGAGTTGCGCATGCGGAAGACTGCGGCCCAGAAAGAGGACAGCCATGTCACAATCACAAGGCGTGAATCCACAGTGAGAAAACCGACGCAAGCACAGAGAGCAGGGACAAGAGGGGGAGTAAACGAAATGGCCCAAGAGCTCAGGACACCTCACAGCATCTCACACCATCTCACAGCGATTAACTCGTTGGGAGATGTTCAGATGTAGACATTCAGTTCTCAGTAACATTCAGCCTCTTTGTCTAGTTCGGGTTTGTCGGAGATGATTTCATTTAGTCAACAGAAAGATATTTTCAATTGGAAGGAGAGAACCAGTCTCTGTGGATCTCAGACCAGATCAGCACAAGATACAAGTGTAAAGGAAAGCCACACTCTGAGGACTAGGTAAAACTATCCTAATTTGGTCCTTATGGAGTTAACTGGTGAGACAAATGAAAGGTGTGTGCACACAGAAGCACAGTAATGTGAACTTAAATGACTATAAAATGTAACAACCAATGCAATTTTAGTTATAACAAAGTTGAAAACACAAGATATACATTGGAAAGTCCTTAGCATATTGCACATGTAGAACTGGCGGGGGCTCTGGTAGGTGATATGGAAAAGAGCACAAGGCTCACAGCGGGATCCCTTTTCTTTTTCATCCATTAGCACAGATCCCTATATGTAGATTGTGCTGTATAATGTCAGAGCTCAGCATGTGGTGCGATTCCACCGCTGACAGCTCAGTGTATATGCAGCCTGTGTCTTCCCTGCTGACACTCCGATTCCTGCACTGTTACATAGACACACAAGTCTAGGCAGAAATCCTACAGATTTTCATTTTTTGAGGAGAATGCTGTGATTGCTGTGATCTGGAAGTCCAGCAGATGAAGGGTTTAGATGGAATTAACACCTGCAGTGTCACATGAAATCATTGTCTCAGTGCAGAGGAAACAGTTGTGACGCGGTGCCGCACTGAGGATACCAAGTATCAGTATCTCCCTTAATCCTCTGCTGTTGGTATCTGGGCAGGGTCTGACGCTGCAGGGTGGCAGGGGATCCCCCTCTGATCTACAGCACCAGTAGCCTCCAGATGTTTAGCACTGGAACTTCCATCATCCCCAACCAGCCAACAGCTGGAGGCCCACAGACTGACCACTACTTAGTTGCAGTATCTTGTGCAGAAATACATTCCTGGTATAATAGAGTAACATGAAAACTATGAATGTGATGATGGCTGAACCACACCACCTAGTGGCTGTTTAACTTAATCCGTGTTAAGTACAATGTCACACAGCAGTTGATTCTTCTTCTTATCATATTAAATACACTGATCTGAGCTTTCTTTCCTTATATTCAGTTTAATAAAGAATGAGCGCTCCATCAGACCCCGCGTTCTACTGGAGGATAAACAGGGCTCATTGTCCAGGAGTCACTTTACTTTCCTATGGAGTTATTAAATGGATACATCTTCACTGAGGTGGAACCATTTTATGCATAAACTACACATCAAAGTGTTTATTATCCTACTTCATTTTATTTTCATCACATTCAGAAACTATTTAATTCAGATAAGAACCGAAGGAAAAAAAACACAGTTCCCAGTCTTCTCCTAATCAGCTGACGCCTTTGTTCATTTATTTCCTACGATTCCTTCTGCTTCAGTTCCTACCAAAAGCTGCCAAGAAGTTACTGTCTGAATTTAACCATTTTCCGTCTTATATAAAGGATTCCCGTTATCGGTGGGAAAACTGAAGCCGGCTGTAGAATACATCTGTTTTTATTTATTTGTACCCTCATCATTTTCATATTTATCAGTGGAATGTCTCGGGATGCTTCAGTCTGCATCTCATCTACTCACACGTACGTGCCCCATTCAGAAGACTGTGCTCTGGGATTAGGTGATACCTTTTGACACATGCTTTCTGTTCCCTCACTCCTTTGACCACCTGATTCTGCATGTACACTCACTGGCTGTTGTCGGTTTAAATACGCACGCCTCCTTTCAGTCGGTGGTTATTCTATAGGCTCCCCAGTTAGTAGTCCCAGCCTTCTGTGATTGTCTGCTGATTCATCTGGTTCCTCATATGGCTTCCTGTTTTTACCTCTCCTCTTGTTTCTCGACTTGGTACTGTGCTCTGAGGATCTCTGGTTACAATTCTGGCTACATCTGACTACCTGCTCTGTCTAGACCCAGGCTGCATCCAACTTCCCACTCCATTTACAACCCAGGCTACATCCAAATTCCCGCTCTGGTTATGACTCAGGCTACATCCAACTTCCCATTCTGGTTACGACTCTGGCTACGTCCGACTACCTACTCCTGCTACAACCCAGGCTATGTATGACTGCTCCAGTTACAACTTGGGCTACAACCAACTACCCGCTCTAGTTCTGACTCCGGCTTCATCCTATTACCTGCTCTGGATACAACCTAGGCTATATCCAACTTCTCTTCTCACTACGACTCATGCTACATCTGACTACCCACTCCAGTTATGACTCCAGCTACATATGACTACCTGCTCTGGCTACAACTCAGGCTATGCTTGACTACCAGCTCCAGTTACGACTCCAGCTATACTGACTACCTGCTCTGCCTACAACCCAGGCTGTGTATGACTTCTTACTCTGGTTATCACGGCTATGTCCAACTATCTGCTTTAGTTATGATTCCGGCTACATATGACTACCTGCTCTGGCTACAACTCAGGCTATGCTTGACTACCAGCTCCAGTTACGACTCCAGCTATACTGACTACCTGCTCTGCCTACAACCCAGGCTGTGCATGACTTACTCTGGTTATCACGGCTATGATCAACTATCTGCTTTAGTTATGATTCCGGCTACATCTGACTACCTGCTCTGGCTACAGACAAGGCTACGTACGGCTTTCCTTTCCTGTTATGACTCAGGCTATGTCCAACTACCCACTTTAGTTATGACTTCAGCTACATCCGACAACCTGCTCCAGCTACGACCCAGGCTACATATGATAACCTGCTCCGGAAACAACCCAGGCTATGTACGACTACCAGCTCCAGTTACAACTCCAGCTACATCAGACTACCTGCTTTGCCTACAGCCCAGGCTGCGTACGATTTCTTGCTCCAGTTATCACTCAGGCTATGTTCGACTACCTGCTTTAGTTATGATTCCAGCTACATCAGACTACCTGCTCTGGCTACAACCAAGGCTATGTACGGCTTTCCGTTACTGTTACGAATCAGGCTACGTCTGACTACCCACTTTAGTTACGACTTCAGCTACATCCGACTACCTGCTCCAGCTGCGACCTAGGCTACATCTGACTACCTGCTCTTGTTACGATCTAGGCTACATCCAACTTCCCGTTCTGGTTATGACTTAGGTTATGTCCGAATATCCTCTCCAGTTACGACTCCATCTACATCCAATTATTTGGTTCTGGCTATAACCCAGGCTATGTACTACATCCCAGTTCAGTTATGACTCAGGCTATGTCCAATTACAAACTCTAGTTACCAATCCGGCTACATCCAACTACCTGCTCCAGCTACGAACCAGGCTACATCCAACTTCCTGCTCCAGTTACGAATCAGGCTATGTGCACCTTCGCTCTCCAGTTACAACTCCAGCTACATCTGACTACATGTTCCAGTTATAACCCAGGCTGCGTACGACTTCCTGCTACAGTTACAACTCAGGCTGCATCCGACTACCTGCTCTAGTTACAACTCCGGCTGCATCCGACTACCTGCTCTGGCTACAACTCCGGCTGCATCCGACTACCTGCTCTGGCTACAACCCAGGCTACGTATGATTTCCTGCTCCAGTTACAACTTAGGATACGTCTGACTAACCTCTCCAGTTTCGACTCCGGCTACGTCCGACCACCTGCTCCAGTTATGACCCAGGCTATGCTATGACTTCCCGTTCCAGTTACGACTCTATGTACGACTACCGAGTGTTCGACTCTGTCTGCTGACGTTTACTCACCTTCAGTCAGTTGTATGACACCAGGCCTCCTCAGACTGTTTAGCATAGGATCCCACCCACGAAACCTCCTAGGGGTACACAGCTGAAGAAAGTGTCTATCCTGTTATCTGGCTTTCTGGCCAGCAACTCTAACCACAGCTTAAGGTGCAGCAAAGACACTTCTGACGGCTCCTTCGATCCAAAGCCACGCTCTCTAATCATCGCTCCCCAGCTACTCCTTATAGGGTTGTATACATCAGTCAATCAAAGCCTAACACCTTTTTTGTTTTTATTTTGAGACAAGTTTTCAGGAGGTCAACTCCTTACTACAGCTAAGGAAACTGAAATGGGCCTCTAATTCAAAACATTCTTGTTCTCTGGTGTCTGGCAATTTCTCATCCTGCTCTACTTCAGCTCTTGTGTTTAGTTATTTCTCCTCCTGCTCTTTCTACCTCTGCCCCAGTATCTGATTATTTCACCTCCTTCTGCTGTGTCTGGTAATTTCTCCTCCTGCTCTACCTCCTCTCCTGTGTCTGGTAATTTCTCCTCCTGCACTACCTCCTCTCCTGTGTCTGGTAATTTCTCCTCCTGCTCTACCTCCGCTCCTGTGTCTGGTAATTTCTCCTCCTGCTCTACCTCCACTCCTGTGTCTGGTAATTTCTCCTCCTGCTCTACCTCCCCTCCTGTGTCTGGTTATTTCTCCTCCTGCTCTACCTCCACTCCTGTGTCTGGTAATTTCACCTCCTGATCTACCTTCCCTCCTGTGTCTGGTTACTTCTCCTCCTGCTCTACCTCCACTCCTGTGTCTGGTAATTTCTCCTCCTGCTCTACCTCCCCTCCTGTGTCTGGTTATTTCTCCTCCTGCTCCTCCCCTCCTGTGTCTGGTTATTTCTCCTCCTGCTCTACCTCCCCTCCTGTGTCTGGTTACTTCTCCTCCTGCACTACCTCCACTGCTGTGTCTGGTTACTTCTCCTCCTGTTCTACCTCCACTCCTGTGTCTGGTTACTTCTCCTCCTGCACTACCTCCACTCCTGTGTCTGGTTACTTCTCCTCCTGTTCTGCCTCCACTCCTGTGTCTGGTTACTTCTCCTCCTGCACTACCTCCACTCCTGTGTCTGGTTACTTCTCCTCCTGCACTACCTCCACTCCTGTGTCTGGTTACTTCTCCTCCTGTTCTACCTCCACTCCTGTGTCTGGTTACTTCTCCTCCTGCACTACCTCCACTCCTGTGTCTGGTTACTTCTCCTCCTGCACTACCTCCACTCCTGTGTCTGGTTACTTCTCCTCCTGCTCTACCTCCCCTCCTGTGTCTGGTTACTTCTCCTCCTGCACTACCTCCGCTCCTGTGTCTGGTTACTTCTCCTCCTTCTCTACCTCCTCTCCTGTGTCTGGTTACTTCTCCTCCTGCTCTACCTCCCCTCCTGTGTCTGGTTATTTCTCCTCCTGCTCTACCTCCGCTCCTGTGTCTGGTAATTTCTCCTCCTGCTCTATCTCCGCTCCTGTGTCTGGTTATTTCTCCTCCTGCTCTACCTCCACTCCTGTGTCTGGTTACTTCTCCTCCTGCTCTACCTCCACTCCTGTGTCTGGTTACTTCTCCTCCTGCTCTACCTCCGCTCCTGTGTCTGGTTACTTCTCCTCCTGCTCTACCTCCCCTCCTGTGTCTAGTTATTTCTCCTCCTGCTCTACCTCCACTCCTGTGTCTGGTAATTTCTCCTCCTGCTCTACCTCCACTCCTGTTTCTGGTTACTTCTCCTCCTGTTCTACCTCCACTCCTGTGTCTGGTTACTTCTCCTCCTGCTCTACCTCCACTCCTGTGTCTGGTTACTTCTCCTCCTGTTCTACCTCCACTCCTGTGTCTGGTTACTTCTCCTCCTGCACTACCTCATCTCCTCTGTCTGGTTACTTCTCCTCCTGCACTACCTCCACTCCTGTGTCTGGTTACTTCTCCTCCTACTCTACCTCCACTCCTGTGTCTGGTTACTTCTCCTCCTGTTCTACCTCCGCTCCTGTGTCTGGTTACTTCTCCTCCTGCACTACCTCCGCTCCTGTGTCTGGTTATTTCTCCTCCTGCTCTACCTCCCCTCCTGTGTCTGGTTACTTCTACTCCTGCTCTACCTCCACTCCTGTGTCTGGTAATTTCTCCTCCTGCTCTACCTCCCCTCCTGTGTCTGGTTATTTCTCCTCCTGCTCTACTTCCCCTCCTGTGTCTGGTTATTTCTCCTCCTGCTCTACCTCCCCTCCTGTGTCTGGTTACTTCTCCTCCTGCACTACCTCCACTCCTGTGTCTGGTTACTTCTCCTCCTGTTCTACCTCCACTCCTGTGTCTGGTTACTTCTCCTCCTGCACTACCTCCACTCCTGTGTCTGGTTACTTCTCCTCCTGTTCTACCTCCACTTCTGTGTCTGGTTACTTCTCCTCCGGCACTACCTCCGCTCCTGTGTCTGGTTATTTCTCCTCCTGCTCTACCTCCAATCCTGTGTCTGGTTACTTCTCCTCCTGTTCTACCTCCACTCCTGTGTCTGGTTACTTCTCCTCCTGCACTACCTCCACTCCTGTGTCTGGTTACTTCTCCTCCTGCACTACCTCCACTCCTATGTCTGGTTACTTCTCCTCCTGCTCTACCTCCGCTCCTGTGTCTGGTTACTTCTCCTCCTGCTCTACCTCCCCTCCTGTGTCTGGTTACTTCTCCTCCTGTTCTACCTCCCCTCCTGTGTCTTGTTATTTCTCCTCCTGCTCTACCTCCGCTCCTGTGTCTGGTAATTTCTCCTCCTGCTCTACCTCCACTCCTGTGTCTGGTTACTTCTCCTCCTGTTCTACCTCCACTCCTGTGTCTGGTTACTTCTCCTCCTGCTCTACCTCCACTCCTGTGTCTGGTTACTTCTCCTCCTGTTCTACCTCCACTCCTGTGTCTGGTTACTTCTCCTCCTGGACTACCTCCACTCCTGTGTCTGGTTACTTCTCCTCCTGCTCTACCTCCGCTCCTGTGTCTGGTTACTTCTCCTCCTGCTCTACCTCCTCTCCTGTGTCTGGTTATTTCACCTCCTGCTCTACCTCCGCTCCTGTGTCTGGTTACTTCTCCTCTTGCTCTACCTCCTCTCCTGTGTCTGGTTACTTCTCCTCCTGCTCTACCACCCCTCCTGTGTCTGGTAATTTCTCCTCCTGCTCTACCTCCGCTCCTGTGTCTGGTAATTTCACCTCCTGATCTACCTCCACTCCTGTGTCTGGTTATTTCACCTCCTGATCTACCTCCACTCCTGTGTCTGGTAATTTCTCCTCCTGCTCTACCTCCACTCCTGTGTCTGGTTATTTCTCCTCCTGCTCTACCTCCACTCCTGTGTCTGGTTATTTCACCTCCTGATCTACCTCCTCTCCTGTGTCTGGTTACTTCTCCTCCTGCTCTACCTCCACTCCTGTGTCTGGTTATTTCTCCTCCTGATCTACCTCTACTCCTGTGTCTGGTAATTTCTCCTCCTGCTCTACCTCCGCTTCTGTATCTGGTTACTTCTCCTCCTGCTCTACCTCCTCTCCTGTGTCTGGTAATTTCTCCTCCTGCTCTACCTCCTCTCCTGTGTCTGGTTACTTCTCCTCCTGTTCTACCTCCACTCCTGTGTCTGGTTACTTCTCCTCCTGCTCTACCTTCGCTCCTGTATCTGGTATTTTCATCTCCCGCTCTACCTATCACTGAATACGTGGGCCTGGCTATTATTGTACTTTTCCACTTTTTTTTAAGTTGATAACAGGTCTGCTTTCCTACTTGTGCTCTCATAAATATTTGGGAATGCCCTTGAGACCACGTGAAATAACCCCTGTCTGTGTTGTTGTCCACATTTTAGCTTAGTGACCGATCACTGAATGAGTGATTATTCTACTGTCCATCATTGATCACGCTGACCACAGTTAAGATGAGTGTACGATCATTGATTGAGTGATTATTCTACTGTCCATCATTGATCACACAGACCACACTGACCACACTGACCACAGTCAAGATGAATGTATGATAATTGAGTGATTATTCTACTGTTTACCTCTGATCACACTAGTAGTTGTGCTGCCTTTGTTTTTCTCCTTAATCATGTACATGTTACCCCACAATGCAAAAGAGCCGCAGTGCCAAAGAGCCGCAGTAGTAAAGAGCCACAGTACTAAAGAGCTGCAGTGTTATAGAGCAGGGCCACATTGTGTTGTTTGTGGGGTTGATATAAGTAGCTTTTCTTTAGCCAATCACTGAGAAGAAATAAGTCCCACTAATTTAAATGGAGCTTTTATCTCTTGAATGTTACAGAGCTCTCCAGTGTGTTGCTTTGTCAGGAGATGGGGAGCTCTTTATCATCCAAGGGGTTAAAGGAGCAGTAAACTTTTTTTATGAAAAAAATATATATTGTAGGGATTTTCCTACTGAGTAAAATAAGGGTACTCCCACTGTCGAGAGATTTATATTTCCAAAGTTATTACAGTTTAAATCCATGTTTTTTTACATTAGCAGTGCCCTCTAGTGGTCAAATTATAATTAGATTTCCTGTTAGATTCTAATGGAGAAGAAAGTCAGAAAAGTCAGAGACATACAGTTCTCCATAGAATATGATAGAAACTGCTGAGTAACTTCCTGTCAGTTAGATCTATCAGGATGTAAACACAGTAAATTCACTTCCTGTCAGAACTATCAGGAAGTAAACACAGTAAATTCACTTCCTGTCAGTTAGAACTATCAGGAAGTAAACACAGTAAATTCCTTCCTGTCACAACTATCAGGAAGTAAACACAGTAAATTCACTTCCTGATTATTTAAACTGCTATAATTTTTGAATAAAACATCTGACAACAATGGGAGTGACCTTGTTTTATTCAGCAGGAATGCTCTGTAAAATATGTGTTTTCATTAAAAAACAGTTTACTGCTCCTTTAAGGAGAGATTCCAGATGGAATGCCCTTTGTCACCAGCCCAGATTCTGTTCTGCATCAGACCAGCGGATCCGGTCTCTGCCTGCTCTGTGAGTCTGTGACTGCACAATATGACTTAGGATTGGGGAAGCTTTGCCCTTTAAAATAAGAGCAATTTGTTTATTTCTTCAGCAGCCATGTCTCAGTGTCACCTACGGGAAAAAAATAAACATGTTTTCTACTTGTTAAAGAAAATACCATTTGTTCTTATTTGAAAACATGTAATACTGTGTAACAAACAGAATCCACAACTCTCCAGCCAGCGATCAAGCAATAAGACAAGACAACATTTAACCCCTTGCCTGCCTGAAGAGAACCAAAAGCATTGCTGAGAATTAATTTCCTACCAATCTGAAAGTCAGGGGATTAAAGTGGAAACGCACTAGAGATCCATGACTGTAAATGTGTGAAACAGGAGCACTTACCTAGGTAGGCATCCATCACACAACAGTCAGGTGTATCTATACCATTACTGTGTGTAACAGAATCACTTACCTAGGTAGGAGTCCATCACACAGCAGTCAGGTGTATCTATATAATTACTGTGTGTAACAGAAGCACTTACCTAGGTAGGCATCCATCACACAACAGTCAGGTGTATCTATACCATTACTGTGTGTAACAGAAGCAATTACCTAGGTAGGCATCCATCACACAGCAGTCAGGTGTATCTATATAATTACTGTGTGTAACAGAAGCACTTACCTAGGTAGGAGTCCATCATACAGCAGTCAGGTGTATCTATATAATTACTGTGTGTAACAGAAGCGCTTACCTAGGTAGGAGTCCATCACACAGCAGTCAGGTGTAACTATATAATTACTGTGTGTAACAGAAGCACTTACCTAGGTAGGAGTCCGTCACACAGCAGTCAGGTGTATCTATATAATTACTGTGTGTAACAGAAGCACTTACCTAGGTAGGAGTCCATCACACAGCAGTCAGGTGTATCTATATAATTACTGTGTGTAACAGAAGCACTTACCTAGGTAGGAGTCCTTCATACAGCAGTCAGGTGTATCTATATAATTACTGTGTGTAACAGAAGCGCTTACCTAGGTAGGAGTCCATCACACAGCAGTCAGGTGTATCTATATAATTACTGTGTGTAACAGAAGGACTTACCTAGGTAGGAGTTCATCACACAGCAGTCAGGTGTATCTATATAATTACTGTGTGTAACAGAAGGACTTACCTAGGTAGGAGTCCATCACACAGCAGTCAGGTGTATCTATATAATTACTGTGTGTAACAGAAGCGCTTACCTAGGTAGGAGTCCATCACACAGCAGTCAGGTGTATCTATATAATTACTGTGTGTAACAGAAGCGCTTACCTAGGTAGGAGTCCATCACACAGCAGTCAGGTGTATCTATATAATTACTGTGTGTAACAGAAGCGCTTACCTAGGTAGGAGTCCATCACACAGCAGTCAGGTGTATCTATATAATTACTGTGTGTAACAGAAGCGCTTACCTAGGTAGGAGTCCATCACACAGCAGTCAGGTGTATCTATATAATTCGTGGATTTTCCTAACAATTGTGACGGAAAGTCGGAATTTTATTAAAGACACGGAGGCGAATATTATGCTATAATCCTTCTCCACTGCTCCACTCAGCAGCAAGAGAAACTTTATTGTTACATACAGAGAAAAAAAGAACTGAACCCATCATACTCCACCCCCAGTTAACCACTCCTACAATCCCTATAAACTGGGAAGCCTCCTTCAACTCCTCCTCTTTCTTATTGAAGCGACCGAAGAACATGATCCCTTGGAAACGTCCTTCAGAAACAGCAACCTGGAACCAACAGCAGATCTTACACCAAGCAGAACAAGGCTGCAGAGATCTACCTGGAAGGAGAGGAAAACAGTGAAAGGGGAGGGAACACTGGGAGGGATAATATTCGCCTCCGTGTCTTTAATAAAATTCCGACTTTCCGTCACAATTGTTAGGAAAATCCACGAATTTTATGGCAAGCCCACGGAGGCTTCATATTATGCTAGTTCAAAGCTAAACAACATACGTTAATTAGGCAGAAGATAAGTTAAAACAAAGACCCAAAAGGTACACACACACACTGGACCAATCAGCAACACCGAGCACAAACTATTAAACAACCACAAGGTTGCCCAGACATGAACACACACATACCCCAAAAGGAGGAAACCCAATAACCACAGCCATGCCAATCAAACACATCCCAAGACAAAGGGCAGCAAGGAAGGAAATCCAAGACCCACGGCCAAGCATGCCATTCCTGATCCGAATGACTTGACTGCAACACACCCCAAAAGAAAATGACCCACCTAGGGGTCAAGAGTCCTGGCAGGAGGACAATCAGCCACAGATAAAAAGACCAATGTCGAGGAATACACGGGGAGACCAGGGTAGAAAAGAAAATCTCTACTGAGACCACCATTAGGCAAGGCAAAAGCCCCAAACAGCCAAAGCCGAACTGAAACCCCAGGAAACACACATGAAAACCTAACCCCCAAGATGGGAAAGGAAACGCCCTTTCCGAACAGAAAGAAGGAGAACTGTAGAAAAGAGAAACACACCAATATGCATAGAGAAAAAGGTAGAAAATGGTACAAGGGGAAACCCGTAGACCAAAACCAAACATCATGAAAAACAAACACAATACAGACGCACCCAAAGGGAGAAAGAAAAAGACACTGTATAACAAAACCGACTGAAGCAAGGACACCAACCGACAGGAAGGCCATTCACCAAAGATGACTCGACGCAAGCCCAAGAGATACCAAGGAGGCACAGTAGAGGCCTACCGCAGCCAAACAGAAACACGACCAGACCATCAAAAAGAAACAAGATGGAAAGCGAAAAACCAGCGGCGGGAAAAGTGGGAGAATCTGCCCCCCACTGTCCCAATGGAAGAAAAGAAACCCTGGAAAAGAAAAAATCCATAGAGAAAAGGATGTAGTGAGGAACCAAGCCTCCCCAACCAAAGCCGTCTAGAGTGGAGGCGTCAAGACACAGACGCAACAAGCGAGATCACATGCAACAACAAGCAACCCAGGCGAAGCGGAGAAACAAGAGTACAACCAGAAATTGGGTTCAACCTGCAAGATCACAATCACAAAAAATTGCCCCATGGAGGAGAGGTTCACATGCGGAAACAAAGGTGCACAAAGTAAAGTAAATCTGACCATACTAGGACCATACTAGGCATAGGCAAGAGATCAGGCTCAACACATAATATGACCATTCAGCAGGATATACCTTCCTCAGGAGGAAAGGATCACATGTGTGGGAACTAAGCCGCACAAAGTATAGGAAGAAGACCAAACTAGGCATAGGCAAGAGATTGGGCTCAAACGCTAAGTCATAATTCATCAGTATATAACCTCCTCCTTAGGAAAGGATTGATGCATGTGCAAACAGAGCCGCATAAAATCAAAGCTGGCCATAAGATATAGTGAGTAGGGCTTAAAATTGGAAGTCCTTTGCTACTAGCCAGATCTGAAAAGTTACTCGCCACTGCAAGCCACAGCTTACCCGCCAGGGCTGAATTTTCACTCGCCATTGGCTAGTGGAAATTTTGAGCTCTGATAACAAGTATTTGCTAAAGGGAGGCATGCCCATCAGAAAATCAACTGGCAACATATTAGGAGTCAGGTTAAGCACCTGAAAGCTTCATATACCTCAGATCTATTCCCTCCTGAGGTGAGGGTCATTCCTCAGATGAACTTCCTCCTCCTGAGGTGAGGGTCAGGTAGTGGGACGGAGCCGCACCATTCATAACCGCCTGTAGTTTGCGGTGTCAAAGCAGGGTACAACCTGCACCAGCAGAATTTGCCTTATTCCGAAGTAAATTAACCTGAGTTTGGGACAGAAAGTCTGCATTGAGTAAAAAGTCATCCAGTATTGACAGAAGTAGCCATCCAAGGGAGGGGCTATTCAGACACGATGGGGGCATCATGTGCAGTACTTCCCACTGCCGGGGTCATGTGTTATAGCTGCAGACATGGACTCAAAAGGGGAAGGCAGACAGATAGTAAACATGCATAGCATGGACTGCACCCCGATGCCGTGACACTGCGCAGTCTGCGCACCGAAAGCGGAGGGAAGTCCCAGTCTGGGTCAGCCAGATTGCTCCGCCAGACTGGAAATCCCCTCAGCCCCACCAGACAGAGTGCCAGCTTCAATTAAGTGGACGATAGACAAATTGGGGTTAACCCCTACCATGCTGAAGGAAGTATAGTAGATATATGTATATTCCAGGGTAATAAAAATAAGCACTGACAGCGTAACTGATACACATATGGAAATGCATAAAGACATATGCCCCGATAGGAATTAGAAGGGTTAAAGCTATATGCAAGTAGATATATGCCCATATAGGAATTACTGGGGCTAAATATACATACATACACATACATATTATACACATACATATATATATATATATATATATATACACATACACACACATACATAAGCTAGTAGATCTATGCCCAGAGAGCAATTACTAGGGTTACATAAATATGCCAGTAGATCTATGCCCAGATAGGAATTACCAGGGTTAAATATAGATGCAACTAGATCTATGCCTAGATAGGAATTAGTAGGGTTAAATATATACACAAGTAGATCTATGCCTAGATAGGAAAAACTAGGATTAAACACATGTGCAAGTAGATCTATGCCTAGCTAGGGAATACTAGGATTAAACATATGTGCAAGTAGGTCTATGCCCAGATAGGAATTACCAGGGTTAAATAGAGATACAAATCTTTGCCTAGATAGGAATTAGTAGGGGTAAGGATATGCACAAGTAGATCTATGCCAAGATAGGAAATACTAGGGTTAAAGATGTATGCAAGTAGATCTATGCCTAGATAGGAATTACTAGGATTAAAGACATATGCAAGTAGATCTATGCCTAGATAGGAATTACTAGGGTTAAAGATATATACCAGTAGATCTATGCCTAGATAGGAATTACTAGGATGAAAGACATATGCAAGTAGATCTATGCCTAGATAGGAATCACTAGGGTTAAAGATATATACCAGTAGATCTATGCCTAGATAGGAATCACTAGGATTAAAGACATATGCAAGTAGATGTATGCCTAGATAGGAATCACTAGGATTAAAGATATATACCAGTAGATCTATGCCTAGATAGGAATCACTAGGATTAAAGACATATGCAAGTAGATGTATGCCTAGATAGGAATCACTAGGATTAAAGACATATGCAAGTAGATCTACGCCTAGATAATAATTACTAGGGTTAAAGACATATGCAAGTAGATCTATGCCTAGATAGGAATTACTAGGGTTAAAGATATATACCAGTAGATCTATGCCTAGATAGGAATTACTAAGGTTAAAGATATATACCAATAGATCTATACCTAGATAGGAATTACTAGGATGAAAGACATATGCAAGTAGATCTATGCCTAGATAGGAATTACTAGGGTCAGATATATACGCAAGCAGAGCTATGCCCAGATAAGAATTACAAGGGTAAAATATATATGCAAGAGAGCAAGACATTTTAGTATGGTAGTCCTTAACAAAATGAATTAAATAAGCAATAAAGCACATACAACATAAAGAAATAGATCTGCCGCAGTCACAACCCAGGAACCATTTCGGTGGACAGGAAGAGACAGGGACTGAGCACGTCCTGAAGCCGAATCATACATGCGCGACTATGCCAAACTGTGCCTGCTCAATAGCGCGGCTCAGCTAAGAGAGTCCTTACAACCACGCCAGGACGACAATGGAAAAAAGCTCCAACAAGGAGTGAGGCAAGAGTGAGCCAAAGAGAGCAGCGAGGCTAAAAGAGGGGAAAACCCAAGGGAAAGGAAACCCAAGGAATGAAGAGAAACACACATAAACAAGGGGCTCTACAGCAAGAGCCCAGTACCAACAAAAACTGAGAAATCTATCCATAGAGAAAAAAAAACTCAAACAAAAGAGATGTACAGTAAATTTACCAGAGGAAAGAAGAATCAGTAAACATCAACAAAGAGGGATATAAAATACAGTCAATTGGAGAGCAAAACAGTGACTGGCCACAGACAGCCAAAAAGCATAACAGAGGGTCAGGCACAGTCAAAATGGGCAAATACAGAGACACACAGGACAATAGTGTACGAGCACACATGTATAACTTAATACATAACATACCAATAATACAGCTATGTATAATACAGACTATGTGTATTCTAGTGTAAAAACTATGTATAATGTTTATGTGTCATATACTGTTCAGTCAGTAGGTGGTGCTGTTTTTAGTTTTGACTGTTCACTTGATGGTATTTTCTTGTTTGTCTTAACTGAATACCTCATGGTAGACTGCAGCCATGTTTTATATCAGATAATAATACTGTGCCACTTTATGTTCTGGAGAGCTTATAGAATTTGTAATAACCACTACAGGGGAACCATGTGTAACTGAGAAGGTATGTGTATAATACATACTAACACTACAGATAATGTATATGTTATACACACTAGAATCTACAGACAATGTATATATGTACTACAAACTAGTATCTACAAATAAAAAGTATGATACAGAGTATAAAGTATAGCTTAAATACAAACTATAATCCACAGATAAAGAATATCTATATTATAGACTAGAATCTATAGATAAAATCTATGTATAATACAGAGTATAAGGTATATCTATAATACAAACTTGAATCTACAGAACCTGTATACCTATAATGTAGACTAGTATCTACAGATAAAATATAAGTCCATAATACAGATTAGTATTTACAGATAAAATATATATGTATAATACAGAATATAAAGTATATCTAAAATACAAACTAGAATCTACAGATAGAGAATATCTATACTAGACTACAATCTACAGATAAAATATATCTATAATACAGACTAGAATCTACAGATAAAGTATATGTGTAAAACAAATTAAAATCTACAGATTTCAGACATTAAAAAGCAAACTTATCTCTAAGGGAGCAGCAAGAAAGAGGAGGAGTTGAAGGAGGCTTCCCAGTTTATAGGGATTGTAGGAGTGGTTAACTGGGGGTGGAGTATGATGGGTTCAGTTCTTTTTTTCTCTGTATGTAACAATAAAGTTTCTCTTGCTGCTGAGTGGAGCAGTGGAGAAGGATTATAGCATAATATGAAGCCTCCGTGGGCTTGCCATAAAATTACTGTGTGTAACAGAAGCACTTACCTAGGTAGGAGTCCATCACACAGCAGTCAGGTGTATCTATATAATTACTGTGTGTAACAGAAGCACTTACCTAGGTAGGAGTCCATCACACAGCAGTCAGGTGTATCTATATAATTACTGTGTGTAACAGAAGCACTTACCTAGGTAGGAGTCCATCACACAGCAGTCAGGTGTATCTATATAATTACTGTGTGTGTAACAGAAACACTTACCTAGGTAGGAGTCCATCACACAGCAGTCAGGTGTATCTATATAATTACTGTGTGTAACAGAAGCACTTACCTAGGTAGGAGTCCATCACACAGCAGTCAGGTGTATCTATATAATTACTGTGTGTAACAGAAGCACTTACCTAGGTAGGAATCCATCATACAGCAGTCAGGTGTATCTATATAATTACTGTGTGTAACAGAAGCACTTACCTAGGTAGGAGTCCATCACACAGCAGTCAGGTGTATCTATATAATTACTGTGTGTGTAACAGAAACACTTACCTAGGTAGGAGTCCATCACACAGCAGTCAGGTGTATCTATATAATTACTGTGTGTAATAGAAGCACTTACCTAGGTAGGAGTCCATCACACAGCAGTCGGGTGTATCTATATAATTACTGTGTGTAACAGAAGCACTTACCTAGGTAGGAGTCCGTCATACAGCAGTCAGGTGTATCTATACCATTACTGTGTGTAACAGAAGCACTTACCTAGTTAGGAGTCCATCACACAACAGTCAGGTGTATCTATACCATTACTGTGTGTAACAGAAGCACTTACCTAGGTAGGAGTCCGTCACACAGCGGTCAGGTGTATCTATATAATTACTGTGTGGAACAGAGGAACTTACCTAGGTAGGAGTCCGTCACACGGCAGTCAGGTGTATCTATATAATTACTGTGTGTAACAGAAGCACTTACCTAGGTAGGAGTCCATCATACAGCAGTCAGGTGTATATCTATATCATTACTGTGTGTAACAGAAGGACTTACCTAGGTAGGAGTCCATCACACAGCAGTCAGGTGTATCTATATCATTACTGTGTGTAACAGAAGCACTTACCTAGGTAGGAGTCCATCACACAGCAGTCAGGTGTATCTATATAATTACTGTGTGTAACAGAAGCACTTACCTAGGTAGAAGTCCATTACACAGCAGTCAGGTGTATCTATATAATTACTGTGTGTAACAGCAGCACTTACCTAGGTAGGAGTCCATCACACAGCAGTCAGGTGTATCTATATAATTACTATGTGCATCAGAAGCACTTACCTAGGTAGGAGTCCATCACACAACAGTCAGGTGTATCTATACCATTACTGTGTGTAACAGAAGCACTTACCTAGGTAGGAGTCCATCATACAGCAGTCAGGTATATCTATATAATTACTGTGTGTAACAGAAGCACTTACCTAGGTAGGAGTCCGTCATACAGCAGTCAGGTATATCTATATAATTACTGTGTGTAACAGAAGCACTTACCTAGGTAGGAGTCCATCTCACAGCAGTCAGATGTATCTATATAATTACTGTGTGTAACAGGAGCACTTACCTAGGTAGGAGTCCATCACATAGCAGTCAGGTGTATCTATACCATTACTGTGTGTAACAGAAGCACTTACCTAGGTAGGAGTCCATCTCACAGCAGTCAGGTGTATCTATATAATTACTGTGTGTAACAGGAGCACTTACCTAGGTAGGAGTCCATCACACAGCAGTCAGGTGTATCTATACCATTACTGTGTGTAACAGAAGCACTTACCTAGGTAGGAGTCCATCTCACAGCAGTCAGGTGTATCTATATAATTACTGTGTATAACAGAAGCACTTACCTAGGTAGGAATCCATCATACAGCAGTCAGGTGTATCCATAATTACTGTGTGTAACAGAAGCACTTACCTAGGTAGCAGTCCATCATGCAGCAGTCAGGTGTATCTATATAATTACGATGTGTAACAGAAATACTTACCTAGGTAGGAGTCCATCATACAGCAATCAGGTGTATCTATATAATTACTGTGTGTGTAACAGAAACACTTACCTAGGTAGGAGTCCATCACACAGCAGTCAGGTGTATCTATATAATTACTGTGTGTAATAGAAGCACTTACCTAGGTAGGAGTCCATCACACAGCAGTCGGGTGTATCTATATAATTACTGTGTGTAACAGAAGCACTTACCTAGGTAGGAGTCCGTCATACAGCAGTCAGGTGTATCTATACCATTACTGTGTGTAACAGAAGCACTTACCTAGTTAGGAGTCCATCACACAACAGTCAGGTGTATCTATACCATTACTGTGTGTAACAGAAGCACTTACCTAGGTAGGAGTCCGTCACACAGCGGTCAGGTGTATCTATATAATTACTGTGTGGAACAGAGGAACTTACCTAGGTAGGAGTCCGTCACACGGCAGTCAGGTGTATCTATATAATTACTGTGTGTAACAGAAGCACTTACCTAGGTAGGAGTCCATCATACAGCAGTCAGGTGTATATCTATATCATTACTGTGTGTAACAGAAGGACTTACCTAGGTAGGAGTCCATCACACAGCAGTCAGGTGTATCTATATCATTACTGTGTGTAACAGAAGCACTTACCTAGGTAGGAGTCCATCACACAGCAGTCAGGTGTATCTATATAATTACTGTGTGTAACAGAAGCACTTACCTAGGTAGAAGTCCATTACACAGCAGTCAGGTGTATCTATATAATTACTGTGTGTAACAGCAGCACTTACCTAGGTAGGAGTCCATCACACAGCAGTCAGGTGTATCTATATAATTACTATGTGCATCAGAAGCACTTACCTAGGTAGGAGTCCATCACACAACAGTCAGGTGTATCTATACCATTACTGTGTGTAACAGAAGCACTTACCTAGGTAGGAGTCCATCATACAGCAGTCAGGTATATCTATATAATTACTGTGTGTAACAGAAGCACTTACCTAGGTAGGAGTCCGTCATACAGCAGTCAGGTATATCTATATAATTACTGTGTGTAACAGAAGCACTTACCTAGGTAGGAGTCCATCTCACAGCAGTCAGATGTATCTATATAATTACTGTGTGTAACAGGAGCACTTACCTAGGTAGGAGTCCATCACATAGCAGTCAGGTGTATCTATACCATTACTGTGTGTAACAGAAGCACTTACCTAGGTAGGAGTCCATCTCACAGCAGTCAGGTGTATCTATATAATTACTGTGTGTAACAGGAGCACTTACCTAGGTAGGAGTCCATCACACAGCAGTCAGGTGTATCTATACCATTACTGTGTGTAACAGAAGCACTTACCTAGGTAGGAGTCCATCTCACAGCAGTCAGGTGTATCTATATAATTACTGTGTATAACAGAAGCACTTACCTAGGTAGGAATCCATCATACAGCAGTCAGGTGTATCCATAATTACTGTGTGTAACAGAAGCACTTACCTAGGTAGCAGTCCATCATGCAGCAGTCAGGTGTATCTATATAATTACGATGTGTAACAGAAATACTTACCTAGGTAGGAGTCCATCATACAGCAATCAGGTGTATCTATATAGTTACTGTCTGTAACAAAAGCACTTACCTAGGTAGGAATCCATCACATAGCAGTCAGGTTTATCTATATAATTATGGTGTGTAACAGAAGCACTTACCTAGGTAGGAGTCCATCACACAGCAGTCAGGTGTATCTATATAATTACTGTGTGTAACAGAAGCACTTACCTAGGTAGGAGTCCATCACACAGCAGTCAGGTGTATCTATATAATTACTGTGTGTAACAGAAGCACTTATCCAGGTAGGAGTCCATCACACAACAGTCAGGTGTATCTATATAATTTGTGGATTTTCCTAACTAGTTTGATAGAAAGTCAGAATTTTATTAAAGACACGGAGGTGAGTATTATGCATAACTTTCTCCATTGCATCTCTCAGCAGCATACATACAGAAATAAAGAAGAAACTTGCTAGTAACCTATAGTCCATATTCCACCAATCACAGAGAGTCCCATGTTATAAACTGAGGTGCAGCAATTGACTCCTCCTCTTTCTTGCAATGCTACCACAGTCCCCTCATGGCTTTAGAACCTTCCAAATAAATGAAATCCCATAACGGCTGTAGAACCTTAAAATAACAGGTAAAATCCAAAACCAACCATGGATCTCCACCGGAACAGCAAACATATCTCTGACGATTCATCCTAAAACAAAAGAAAACATGTAATAGGGTGGGCATATGGGAGGGATAATACTCCCCTCCGTGTCTTTAATAAAATTCTGAATTTCCATCACACTAGTTAGGAAAGTCCACGAATTTTATGTCAAGAATGAAGGCTTCGTATTATGCAAGTTTAAAGCTGATTCATAACATTCAATGATACATGATCAATTGGTTTAAAATAGGAGTCTCTAAACATGGACTCCCTAGACAAATCTGCTGCCCTCAAAATATCTTCCAACCTACCACCCACATGAAGAGTCATAGAAGCCATAGCACCTCTAGACGAATGTTCTCCAAACAAGGAAACATTAATCCCTGCTAACTTCATAACCTATCTAACCATCTCGCCAGCGTTGCCAACGACACTGGAAGATGTGGTTTACAGAATGATGTCAACAACTGATTCCAACCCGCTTTCCTTAAAGGAATGGTTTTGGCTTCATAAGCCTTCAAACAGGCTACCACACAAAGCTGTGGTCTACCAGGAAACACCGGAATATGAAATCGACCTCACTCTCGTTTTCATTCACCCATGAATAGAAAACTGAACATCCTCCGGAGTAAAAGACCAAAAAGACAGATGTCAAAACTCCTTTGCCAACTCCGCCTGCTGCCTGGACTTGGTACCTCCCAAGTGATTTATGTATCTCACTGCTGAGATGTTGTCCTTCTTCAACAAGATACAATTGACCTTGTCCTTCGGTAGACTTTTTAGAGCAAATGACCCTGCCAAAAGCTCCAAACAATTTATGTGCAGCTCTGCCTCCTGAGGCGACCGTTTTCCTCCAGTAGACACGTCTTCTTCTCTTGCCCCCAACCCAAAAGACTGGCGTCGGACTCTATAATAATATCCGGTGTCAAACCGAAAATAGCCTTGCCATTCCACGTGTCCAGATGCCTTAACCACCAGATTAGCTCTTCTCTGGCATCTGGCGCGACTGACACCATATCTGTATAGAGTAGACCTCTGCGGAGGTGCAACGCTTTTAACCTTTTAAGTGCCCTGTAATGAAGATGGCCCTGAAATATTGTCTGAATGGATGCCGACAGGAGACCTACTATTCGAGCCAACATCCGCAGTTATATCCGATCCTTTTGAAGAACAGATCTTATATCCTTGTGAATTAACTTCACCTTGGTTTGTGGCAAACTGAGTGACTGAAGTTCTGAATCCACCACAAACCCTAGAAATTCTATTTTTCTGGATGGAAACAACTCTGATTTCTTCCAGTTGATTAGGAAACCCAGATCCAACAACAGATGAATGGCCCACTTTGCGTGGATCCGAAGAGTTTCCCACTCTTGAGACATGACATCCAAGTATATAATCATTCATACCCCACTGCTCCTTAAATAATTTACAATGGGTTTCATAAGCTTCGTGAAACACCAAGGAGCAGACGAGAGACCAAAGGGAAGGCAAGAAAACTGCCATTTCTCCCCTTTCCAAAAGAACTGAAGAAACCTTTGCTACCAAGGCACCATAGGAATCATTAAATATGCATCCTTCAGGTCTATTTTTATCATCCAGTCAAACGGAAGTAGTAGATCTCTGAGGCAATGTATCCCCTCCATCTTGAAATAGCCGAATAACACAAATTCGTTCAGATTGCGCAAATTTATGACCGGTCTGAGACCTGACTCTTTTTTCCTTACCAGGAAAATGTTGCTGATAAATCCTGGGGAATCTACTGGGACTGGAGCAATAGCCCCTTTGTGAAACAAATCCTTGACCTCTAAATCTACCAACTTTTAGTCCTCCCTGGAATAACTGAAGGCGTTTGGTACATAAGACTGAACCGGATGATCGTAGAACTCTATCTGATATCCCTGAACAGTCTGCAAAACCCACTGATCGGATGTTATCTGAGACCACTGATGGAAAAAATGGGAGAGTCTTTCTCCCACTTCCCCTGAAAAGAAAGGAATTTTTTAGAAACACTTACCTGCGTAACCACGGGAATGGAACTGCCCCCTACCACCTCTCAGTCTCCATGATCTGCCCTCTGTGGGAAGAATGGAGCGGAATTCCTGTTGTCCTGATAGGACTGACCCCTGAACATTGAGGCACTGGGGTTCTGAAAGCGTAGACCTGACTGACCTGCACGGCCGGAAGAGCGACCCCTTCCTCTCAGGGCCCTGCCAAAAACTCTATTGTGGAACACCCTCTTCATGGAGGACTGGGCTTTTTCCAAAGTCATAAAGGAAGTCACAAACCTCCCTAAATCTTTGATGAATGAGTCCCCAAACAACTGACCTTGGGCAGACAGACCAGGTTCTGAAGTGGCCATTTCAGCCAGTTTAGGGTCCATCTTCAACAAAACAGCCCTCCTTCTTTCAGAAGCCAGGGCCGTATTAGTGTTGCCAATCAGGCAAATTGCTCTTTGTACCAAACCTCGGAGTACCTGTACATCTACCTGAGATTCATTAATGCCTCTTCAGCCACCTCAAAAATGTTTGTGATGGGTCCCAGAATGTCCAATAATTTATTCTGGCATAGTTTCAATGATTTATCAATACCCTTTCTTGGGTCTTTACCGGACTTGCCCAAAAATTAAATACGTTTGGGGTCCAAGTCAGGCGTATCACACTCTCTGTTAGAAACCGTGGGTCTAGGGCATTCTGCCCTTAACGAATTTCTTGTACTTTTTGACATAGGTTTCCTTACCCACATCTCAATACATTTGGATACATACTCAATAGGTGACCACTCTGCGGACCTCGGATGTTTGATATCATCCAGGTCAAATAACAAGTTACCTTGTCCATCCAATATTTTTGTAGAGCCTGAAATAGGTTCAGCAACTACTGTCCGTTCTGCCTGTAACTCATTGGAGTCCTCAGTAAAGGCTCCTTCCACAGAAGTGGACTGGACCCAATCCTCATCATCACTGTCATCCCTAGATGAGGAATAAAATTGGGTTTAGCCCGCTTACATCTCTTAACTCTCAAATTAACTTCCCTTTGATAAGAGGGTCTCATACATGGACTGGCATCACACAATTCATGGTTGTCTTTGTCTGACATATTCACTGGGGTTTATTTTAAACCATACCCCCCTGTGGATTTCACGGGAGCTCCTGCCTTAGAGACCTCAGTAGTCAAATGCTTTCTTTTTTGAGACCTTTACCCCTTCCTTCACCCTGGGATCCACTGTAGCTGAGAGATATTCCTTAGCTGACCCAGGGGAATCCACTTGCTCAATGGGATCATGAATCACATTTCCCCTATCAGGGGTCTTACTGATGGTATCAGTCCCCATACCAGGGGTCATATTCTGCATAGCAAAGGCAAATGACTCCATCAGTGAGTCAGATAGTGTTTTCATAGCAGATGTCATCACCACATTCATGGTCTTGAAAATTGGAAAGGCTGCGCACTAAGAGGCCTATCACCCATATACTTTGGATCCACATCACTATCATCCCCATCAGCCCTACTGGCTGACATTTGTGGACTGTCACTGTCATTACCTGAATGAGACATAATGACAGACTGAAAGTAGATAAATGTATAGATATTTATTCTCAGGGTAAATAGGAAAGACTGGAGTGAAGGAACCAGCAACTAACTAGTTAATCACTAGACCCCAGTAATGTTAACAGACAACAAGTATTTTTGACTTGTTTAGTGACCTATTTGTCTCTATTGAATGAAAGCTTTCTGCGACTGACATGTCTGTTTAAAACGGCATAAATTACAAGTTTATAAATGACTTAATCATTAAATATCACAAGCTGCCATTATTGTATAAGCTGAAACTTATAAAGGTGGATTTGTAATTTCAGTTATCAGTTGCACACAAGGCAGAGAGCGGGTAAAGTGATGAATTTGGTCCATGATTAAGAAGGTAAACAGCAGGAGTATCAAAGAAATAAACACAAATACCATTGTATTAGATTTATACTATAAACATGAATAAATGGGATTTGTAAGGGGATCAAGTTGTGATTAACATGATATATTACCTTTAATAAAATATTATTTTCCAGACTAATTTATGTTCATGTCAGATATTTTTATTACCAGACCTTGACTCTTATCAAAACAATCAATAGAAGCAAATGTGGCGGCAGCACTCACCCTGTAAGATTCTGTAGTCTCACCAGCTAAATTGCTGTATATGAAAACATGGGGTACAAGGCTTTCCCAAATAGCATCACTAGCCAACAGATGTTTCATGTCAGGAAGGTACTTTGCCAGGGTATACACTTGTAAGCACTAGGTTACAGCAGCAAGTCCCTTACTGGCATGGAACTAGTGTCGCTATCTGGGAACACCTAGTACCCCACATCTTTATACGTATGCAGCACTGTATCTGAGAATAAAATATCTCCTGGTTTGTACCAGGGTAATGCTGCCATTTTCCTTTTTTGCTTTGTTTACATGACAATATGGACCAAGATGCACACAGACCCGCATTGAATGGACAGATCAGTAAGGCAAAGGCCCACACTTTCATGTCCCTTATGTAACAGTAGGTAAAAGTGGCACCAGGTTAGCCATGAAAGTGATGCCTGTACCTGCAGAATTGCACTGTTTCCTATTAAGTGAAGACACCATTTAACAACAGTGATTGTACACTAGAGGGCTCTGTGGCTACGGAATTGTATTTCCTCCTATTAAGAGAAGACTTTAAGTAATAATGGTGATTGTACACTAGGGGCCTCTGTGCCTACAGGATTGCATTACCTCCTATGAAGTGAAGACGCCAAGTAATAGCGGTGATTGTACACTAGGGGGCTCTGTGCCTACAGGATTGCATTGCTTCCTATGAAGCGAAGAAGCCAAGTAATAATGTTGATTGTACACTAGGGGGCTCTGTGCCTACAGGATTGCATTACCTCCTACGAAGTGAAGAAGCCAAGTAATAACAGTGATTGTACACTAGGGGGCTCTGCGTTTACAGGATTGCAATGCTTCCTATTAAGTGAAGAAGCCAGATAATAAAAGTGATAATAAAAGTGATTGTACACTAGGGGGCTCTGTGCCTACAGGATTGCATTGCTTCCTATGAAGAAAAGAAGCCAGGTAACAATGGAGATTGTACACTAGGGGGCTCTGTGTCTACAGAATTGTATTGCTTCCTATGAAGTGAAGAAGCAAAGTAATAATGGTGATTGTACACTAGGGGGCTCTGTGTCTACAGGATTGTATTGCTTCCTATGAAGTGAAGAAGCAAAGTAATAATGGTGATTGTACACTAGGGGGCTCTGTGTCTACAGGATTGCATTGCTTCCTATGAAGTGAAGAAGCCAAGTAATAACGGTGATTGTACACTAGGGGGCTCTGTGTCTACAAGACTATGGGCTGGAGATAATACAATTCTGTGCACGGTAAGGTCCAGCTGACCATTTCCAGGGATGTAAATGGGGGTTGTACCTTTTTACACGCTAGAGGGGTCTCCTATACATTGTGAGGGAATGTGATGAAGGCCTTGCTAGCACTCAAGGGGTGAAGCACATCATTTACAGTAATGTAAATTTGGGAAAAATGTAGTAGTCCATGTGGTGCAATGTTTCCTATTTAACCTCCTGAATGGAACCCTCTCTCATCTGAACACTGGACCCTCCCATTTCAGTGTTATACACAGACAGCTGACCCATAGTCTAGCCCAGGACAGTATCATGTCTGTATATGGATGTCTGATAAAAGACTAATTTACCTGTGAGGAGCACAGAGAACAGTATTAGATGTCTCAGTGACTCTAAAGATGACTCTAACGATGACTCTTAAGATGACTGTAATGAAGACTCTAAAGAAGACAGTAATGATGGCTGTAACGATGATTGTAATGATGACTCTAATGATAACTCTAAAGATGACTGTAATGATGACTGTAATGATGACTGTAATGATGACTGTAATGATAATTGTAATGATGACTGTAATGATGACTGTAATGAAGACTCTAATGATGACTGTAATGATGACTGTAATGATGACTGTACTGATGACTGTAATGATAAATGTAATGATGACTGTAATGATGACTGTAATGATGATTGTAATGATGACTGTAATGAAGACTGTAATGATGATTGTAATGATGACTCTAATGATAACTCTAAAGATGACTGTAATGACGACTGTAACGATGACTGTAATGATGACTGTAACGATGATTGTAATGATGATTGTAATGATGACTGTAATGATGACTGTAATGATGATTGTACTGATGACTGTAATGATGACTCTAATGATGACTGTAATGATGACTGTAATGATGACTGTAATGATAACTGTAATGATGACTGTAATGATAACTGTAATGATAACTGTAATGATGATTGTAATGATGACTGTAATGATAACTGTAATGATGACTGTAATGATAACTGTAATGATAACTGTAATGATGACTGTAATGATGACTGTAATGAAGACTCTAATGATGACTGTAATGATGACTGTAATGAAGACTCTAATGATGACTGTAATGATGACTGTAAAGATGACTGTAATGATGACTGTAATGATAACTGTAATGATGATTGTAATGATGACTGTAATGATAACTGTAATGATAACTGTAATGATAACTGTAATGATGACTGTAATGATGACTGTAATGATAACTGTAATGATGACTGTAATGAAGACTCTAATGATGACTGTAATGATGACTGTAATGAAGACTCTAATGATGACTGTAATGAAGACTCTAATGATGACTGTAATGATGACTGTAATGATGACAGTAATGATGACAGTAATGATGACTGTAATGATGACTGTAATGATGACTGTAATGAAGACTCTAATGATGATTGTAATGATAACTGTACTGATGACTGTAATGAAGACTCTAATGATGATTGTAATGATAACTGTAATGATGACTGTAATGATAACTGTAATGATAACTGTAATGATAACTGTAATGATGACTGTAATGATGACTGTAATGATGATTGTAATGATGACTGTAATGAAGACTCTAATGATGACTGTAATGATAACTGTAATGATGACTGTAATGATGACTGTAATGATAACTGTAATGATGACTGTAATGATGACTGTACTGATGACTGTACTGATGACTGTAATGATGACTGTACTGATGACTGTAATGATGACTGTACTGATGACTGTACTGATGACTGTACTGATGACTGTAATGATGACTGTAATGATAACTGTAATGATGACTGTACTGATGACTGTACTGATGACTGTACTGATGACTGTAATGATAACTGTAATGATGACTGTAATGATGACTGTAATGATGACTGTACTGATGACTGTAATGATGACTGTACTGATGACTGTAATGATAACTGTAATGATGACTGTAATGATGACTGTAATGATGACTGTACTGATGACTGTAATGATGACTGTACTGATGACTGTAATGATGACTGTAATGATGACTGTACTGATGACTGTACTGATGACTGTAATGATGACTGTAATGATAACTGTAATGATGACTGTAATGATGACTGTAATGAAGACTGTAATGATGACTGTAATGATGACTGTAATGATAACTGTAATGATGACTGTAATGATGACAGTAATGATGACTGTAATGAAGACTCTAATGATGACTGTAATGATGACTGTACTGATGACTGTACTGATGACTGTAATGATGACTGTAATGATGACTGTAATGATGACTGTACTGATGACTGTAATGATGACTGTAATGATGACTGTACTGATGACTGTAATGATGATTGTAATGATGATTGTAATGATGACTGTAATGATGATTGTAATGATGATTGTAATGATGACTGTACTGATGACTGTAATAATGACTGTAATGATAACTGTACTGATGACTGTAACGATGACTGTAAGGATGACTGTAATGATACATGTAATGATGACTGTAACGATGACTGTAACGATGACTGTAACGATGACTGTAATGATGACTGTAATGATGACTGTAATGAAGACTCTAATGATGACTGTAATGATGACTGTAATGATGATTGTAATGATGACTGTAATGATGACTGTAATGATGACTGTAATGAAGACTGTAATGATGATTGTAATGATGACTCTAATGATGACTGTAATGATGACTGTAATGAAGACTCTAATGATGACTGTAATGATGACTGTAATGATGACTGTAATGATGACTGTAATGATGATTGTACTGATGACTGTACTGATGACTGTAATGATGACTGTAATGATGACTGTAATGATAAATGTAATGATGACTGTAATGAAGACTCTAATGATGATTGTAATGATGACTGTAATGATGACTGTAATGATAACTGTAATGATAACTGTAATGATGACTGTAATGATGACTGTAATGATAAATGTAATGATGACTGTAATGAAGACTCTAATGATGATTGTACTGATGACTGTACTGATGACTGTAATGATGACTGTAATGATGACTGTAATGATAAATGTAATGATGACTGTAATGAAGACTCTAATGATGATTGTAATGATGACTGTAATGATGACTGTAATGATAACTGTAATGATAACTGTAATGATGACTGTAATGATGACTGTAATGAAGACTCTAATGATGACTGTAATGATGATTGTAATGATGACTGTAATGAAGACTCTAATGATGACTGTAATGATGACTGTACTGATGACTGTAATGATGACTGTAATGATGACTGTAATGATGAATGTAATGATGACTGTAATGATGACTGTAATGAAGACTGTAATGATGACTGTAATGATAACTGTAATAATGACTGTAATGATGACTGTAATGATGACTGTAACGATAACTGTAATGATGACTGTAATGATGATTGTACTGATGACTGTAATGATGACTGTAATGATGATTGTACTGATGACTGTAATGATGACTCTAATGATGACTGTAATGATAAATGTAATGATGACTGTAATGAAGACTCTAATGATGATTGTAATGATGACTGTACTGATGACTGTAATGATAACTGTAATGATAACTGTAATGATGACTGTAATGATGACTGTAATGAAGACTCTAATGATGATTGTAATGATAACTGTAATGATGACTGTAATGATAACTGTAATGATAACTGTAATGATGATTGTAATGATGACTGTAATGATGATTGTAATGATGACTGTAATGAAGACTCTAATGATGACTGTAATGATGACAGTAATGATGACTGTAATGATGACTGTAATGATAACTGTAATGATGACTGTAATGATGACTGTAATGATAACTGTAATAATGACTGTAATGATGACTGTAATGATGACTGTAATGATGACTGTAATGATAACTGTAATAATGACTGTAATGATGACTGTAATGATGACTGTAATGAAGACTCTAATGATGACTGTAATGATGATTGTAATGATGACTGTACTGATGACTGTAATGATGATTGTAATGATGACTGTAATGATGACTGTACTGATGACTGTACTGATGACTGTAATGATGATTGTAATGATGACTGTAATGATAACTGTAATGATGACTGTAATGATGATTGTAATGATGACTGTAATGATGACTGTACTGATGACTGTAATGATGACTGTAATGATGACTGTACTGATGACTGTAATGATGATTGTAATGATGATTGTAATGATGACTGTAATGATGATTGTAATGATGATTGTAATGATGACTGTACTGATGAATGTAATAATGACTGTAATGATGACTGTACTGATGACTGTAATAATGACTGTAATGATAACTGTACTGATGACTGTAACGATGACTGTAAGGATGACTGTAATGATAACTGTAATGATGACTGTAACGATGACTGTAACGATGACTGTAACGATGACTGTAATGATGACTGTAATGATGACTGTAATGAAGACTCTAATGATGACTGTAATGATGACTGTAATGATGATTGTAATGATGACTGTAATGATGACTGTAATGATGACTGTAATGAAGACTGTAATGATGATTGTAATGATGACTGTAATGATGATTGTAATGATGATTGTACTGATGACTGTAATGATGACTGTAATGATGACTGTAATGAAGACTGTAATGATGATTGTAATGATGACTCTAATGATGACTGTAATGAAGACTCTAATGATGACTGTAATGATGACTGTAATGATAACTGTAATGATAATTGTAATGATGACTGTAATGATGACAGTAATGATGACTGTAATGATGACTGTAATGATAACTGTAATGATGACTGTAATGATGACTGTAATGATGACTGTAATGATAAATGTAATGATGACTGTAATGAAGACTCTAATGATGATTGTAATGATGACTGTACTGATGACTGTAATGATAACTGTAATGATGACTGTAATGATGACTGTAATGATGACTGTAATGAAGACTCTAATGATGATTGTAATGATAACTGTAATGATGACTGTAATGATAACTGTAATGAAGACTCTAATGATGATTGTAATGATAACTGTAATGATGACTGTAATGATAACTGTAATGATAACTGTAATGATGATTGTAATGATGACTGTAATGATGATTGTAATGATGACTGTAATGAAGACTCTAATGATGACTGTAATGATGACTGTAATGATAACTGTAATGATAACTGTAATGATAACTGTAATGATGACTGTAATGATGACTGTAATGAAGACTCTAATGATGATTGTAATGATAACTGTAATGATGACTGTAATGATAACTGTAATGATAACTGTAATGATGATTGTAATGATGACTGTAATGATGATTGTAATGATGACTGTAATGAAGACTCTAATGATGACTGTAATGATGACAGTAATGATGACTGTAATGATGACTGTAATGATAACTGTAATGATGACTGTAATGATGACTGTAATGATGACTGTAATGATAACTGTAATAATGACTGTAATGATGACTGTAATGATGACTGTAATGATGACTGTAATGATAACTGTAATAATGACTGTAATGATGACTGTAATGAAGACTCTAATGATGACTGTAATGATGATTGTAATGATGACTGTACTGATGACTGTAATGATGATTGTAATGATGACTGTAATGATGACTGTACTGATGACTGTACTGATGACTGTAATGATGATTGTAATGATGACTGTAATGATAACTGTAATGATGACTGTAATGATGATTGTAATGATGACTGTAATGATGACTGTACTGATGACTGTAATGATGACTGTAATGATGACTGTACTGATGACTGTAATGATGATTGTAATGATGATTGTAATGATGACTGTAATGATGATTGTAATGATGATTGTAATGATGACTGTACTGATGACTGTAATAATGACTGTAATGATGACTGTACTGATGACTGTAATAATGACTGTAATGATAACTGTACTGATGACTGTAACGATGACTGTAAGGATGACTGTAATGATAACTGTAATGATGACTGTAACGATGACTGTAACGATGACTGTAATGAAGACTCTAATGATGACTGTAATGATGACTGTAATGATGACTGTAATGAAGACTCTAATGATGACTGTAATGATGACTGTAATGATGATTGTAATGATGACTGTAATGATGACTGTAATGATGACTGTAATGAAGACTGTAATGATGATTGTAATGATGACTCTAATGATGACTGTAATGAAGACTCTAATGATGACTGTAATGATGACTGTAATGATGACTGTAATGATGATTGTACTGATGACTGTAATGATGACTGTAATGATGACTGTAATGATAAATGTAATGATGACTGTAATGAAGACTCTAATGATGATTGTACTGATGACTGTACTGATGACTGTAATGATGACTGTAATGATGACTGTAATGATAAATGTAATGATGACTGTAATGAAGACTCTAATGATGATTGTAATGATGACTGTAATGATAACTGTAATGATAACTGTAATGATGACTGTAATGATGACTGTAATGATAAATGTAATGATGACTGTAATGAAGACTCTAATGATGATTGTACTGATGACTGTACTGATGACTGTAATGATGACTGTAATGATGACTGTAATGATAAATGTAATGATGACTGTAATGAAGACTCTAATGATGATTGTAATGATGACTGTAATGATGACTGTAATGATAACTGTAATGATGACTGTAATGATGACTGTAATGATAACTGTAATGATAACTGTAATGATGACTGTAATGATGACTGTAATGAAGACTCTAATGATGACTGTAATGATGATTGTAATGATGACTGTAATGAAGACTCTAATGATGACTGTAATGATGACTGTACTGATGACTGTAATGATGACTGTAATGATAACTGTAATGATGACTGTAATGATGACTGTAATGATAACTGTAATAATGACTGTAATGATGACTGTAATGATGACTGTAATGATGACTGTAATGAAGACTGTAATGATGACTGTAATGATAACTGTAATAATGACTGTAATGATGACTGTAATGATGACTGTAACGATAACTGTAATGATGACTGTAATGATGACTGTAATGATGACTGTAATGATAATGACTGTAATGATGACTGTAATGATGACTGTAATGAAGACTGTAATGATGACTGTAATGATGACTGTAATGATGACTGTAATGAAGACTCTAATGATGATTGTAATGATGACTCTAAAGACAACTGTAAAGATGACTGTAACAATGACTCTAACGATGATTGTAATGATAACTTAGAAGATGACTGTAAAGATGACTGTAACGATGACTGTAACGATGACTGTAACGATGACTCTGAAGATTAACCAGTGTCCGCACGCTGGGACCAACAGTATGATATGCCATAAGGTTTAATGGAGTTAACCAGCGTCCGCACGCTGGGACCAACAGTATGATATGCCATAAGGTTTAATGGAGTTAACCAGCGTCCGCACGCTGGGACCAACAGTATGATATGCCATAAGGTTTAATAGAGTTAACCAGCGTCCGCACGCTGGGACCAACAGTATGATATGCCACCAGGTTTAATGGAGCTAACCAGCGTCCGCACACTGGGACCAACAGTATGATATGCCACCAGGTTTAATGGAGTTAACCAGCGTCCGCACGCTGGGACCAACAGTATGATATGCCACCAGGTTTAATGGAGTTAACCAGCGTCCGCACGCTGGAACGACACAGTGAAAATATCGCCGGAGCGATAGAGAGAGCAATGTCGCCAAGCGACTACCGGATAGGAATACTGAGACCAGGCAGGGTGGAGCACAGAGAGCACCGCTGAACAGACGGGCAACCGGAACTAAGCCGGACGGAACAACCGGAGCGTGAGCCGTCATGGAGGAAACCAACTGGAGTGGCAAACAGACTGGTAACAGGAACAGGAGGAATCAGGAACTCTGGAACTCTAAGCTCTGGAACACTGGAACTCAGGACTCTGTAGCTCTGGACTCTGGAACGCTGGAACAGACCCAAACAGCATGACACGAAGGACAGAAAGGTACTGTCAGAGACACCACAAAAGGGCAACCAAAGGGTGCCTGAGCTGAGTATAAATAGGCAATGAGAGGCGGGCAGACCATAGGCAGCCAATGGGAGCCCCCTGTAGGTGATAGACAGTGTATAGCACCAATCACGGGCACCGTGATAACTAGTTTGACATGGTAATTGCCATATCATAATTCTCTGATGTCCAGTCTATGTTAATCTGGTCAGTTTATTTAATGATTTATGTATTGCTGTAATATGCATTTTACCGGGTACTAATGTGACCAGTTTACATATCACTTTAATGTCCAGTCAATATAGAAATATGGTCGGTGTATTTACTAGTTTAGATATTGCTATAATATCTAGTGTGCATGAAAACCTTGGTCAGTTTAGTCACAAGTTGACATGTTGCTGTAGAGTCCACTTTCTATACTGATCTGACTTGTGTAATTGGTGCACTGGGATCTTGGGAGTCAAACCTGGGAACTTTCATAATGAGGAGACCCTGAGATCTCTAAAACATTACGCTTTAGTACTCCGCTCAATGTAGATTATAGGTACCCCAGAGGTGCACCAGTGAGTCCTTAATGAAATATCCTATATAATAATTCGCTAAGGATGTTTGTCAGAAGCGTTCATGTGCAGTAGAGACTGCCCAAACGTACAGAATGCTGGGAGCACAGAATGTTGGGAGCATGGAATGCTGGGAGCACAGAATGTTGGGAGAATGGAATGCTGGGAGCACGGAATGTTGGGAGCACGGAATGCTGGGAGTACAGAATGCTGCGAGCACGGAATGCTGGGAGCACGGAATGCTGGGAGGTGTAGGAATGTTGGGAGTTCTGTTCTAGGAGCATTCTGTGCTTTCGGGCAGTCTCTACAGTGCATGACTGTGTTAGCAGCAGGGCACAGAGCAAGACCGGCCTCTTAACCCTTTGACTGTCAGAGGGGTAAGCAACGCACTCAAAGGGTTAACATCACCTGGACCTTGGCCCGTGTCACAGGCTTTTATACTAGTAATGACTTTAACTTAGAGATATCACAGCTGGAACACAAACAAGACAAGCAGGACTTTTCTCTTTGCCTTTCTGATTAATTTGAGCAGATCATGTAGAACAGTACTGGACTCCCAAACTGAGACTTTGGCCCTTCACCCTGCAATCTGGGTCCAAGTATGGAGTCTCAGGGTCAATCCCTAAGAGTTCAGGGTATGCAGATATGGGTATGGGGACCATTGTAGTGACCGTCATCATGTCAGATGATTAAGTGGGAAGAGGAATCGTTTCTCTAGCAGACCACACAAGGAATCGTTTCTCTAGCAGACCACACAAGGAATCGTTTCTCTAGCAGACCACACAAGGAATCGTTTCTCTAGCAGGCCACACAAGGAATCGTTTCTCTAGCAGACCACACAAGGAATCGTTTCTCTAGCAGACCACACAAGGAATCGTTTCTCTAGCAGACCACACAAGGAATCGTTTCTCTAGCAGACCACACAAGGAATTGTTTCTCTAGCAGACCACACAAGGAATTGTTTCTCTAGCAGACCACACAAGGTTTATCTTTTACCCCAGAAGTACAGGGAGTTACACATGTATCAAAAGTGGTTTTGATACATGTGTAACTGGAACAGACCCAAACAGCATGACACGAAGGACAGAAAGGTACTGTCAGAGACACCACAAAAGGGCAACCAAAGGGTGCCTGAGCTGAGTATAAATAGGCAATGAGAGGCGGGCAGACCATAGGCAGCCAATGGGAGCCCCCTGTAGGTGATAGACAGTGTATAGCACCAATCACGGGCACCGTGATAACTAGTTTGACATGGTAATTGCCATATCATAATGCTCTGATGTCCAGTCTATGTTAATCTGGTCAGTTTATTTAATGATTTATGTATTGCTGTAATATGCATTTTACCGGGTACTAATGTGACCAGTTTACATATCACTTTAATGTCCAGTCAATATAGAAATATGGTCGGTGTATTTACTAGTTTAGATATTGCTATAATATCTAGTGTGCATGAAAACCTTGGTCAGTTTAGTCACAAGTTGACATGTTGCTGTAGAGTCCACTTTCTATACTGATCTGACTTGTGTAATTGGTGCACTGGGATCTTGGGAGTCAAACCTGGGAACTTTCATAATGAGGAGACCCTGAGATCTCTAAAACATTACGCTTTAGTACTCCGCTCAATGTAGATTATAGGTACCCCAGAGGTGCACCAGTGAGTCCTTAATGAAATATCCTATATAATAATTCGCTAAGGATGTTTGTCAGAAGCGTTCATGTGCAGTAGAGACTGCCCAAACGTACAGAATGCTGGGAGCACAGAATGTTGGGAGCATGGAATGCTGGGAGCACAGAATGTTGGGAGAATGGAATGCTGGGAGCACGGAATGTTGGGAGCACGGAATGCTGGGAGTACAGAATGCTGCGAGCACGGAATGCTGGGAGCACGGAATGCTGGGAGGTGTAGGAATGTTGGGAGTTCTGTTCTAGGAGCATTCTGTGCTTTCGGGCAGTCTCTACAGTGCATGACTGTGTTAGCAGCAGGGCACAGAGCAAGACCGGCCTCTTAACCCTTTGACTGTCAGAGGGGTAAGCAACGCACTCAAAGGGTTAACATCACCTGGACCTTGGCCCGTGTCACAGGCTTTTATACTAGTAATGACTTTAACTTAGAGATATCACAGCTGGAACACAAACAAGACAAGCAGGACTTTTCTCTTTGCCTTTCTGATTAATTTGAGCAGATCATGTAGAACAGTACTGGACTCCCAAACTGAGACTTTGGCCCTTCACCCTGCAATCTGGGTCCAAGTATGGAGTCTCAGGGTCAATCCCTAAGAGTTCAGGGTATGCAGATATGGGTATGGGGACCATTGTAGTGACCGTCATCATGTCAGATGATTAAGTGGGAAGAGGAATCGTTTCTCTAGCAGACCACACAAGGAATCGTTTCTCTAGCAGACCACACAAGGAATCGTTTCTCTAGCAGGCCACACAAGGAATCGTTTCTCTAGCAGACCACACAAGGAATCGTTTCTCTAGCAGACCACACAAGGAATCGTTTCTCTAGCAGACCACACAAGGAATTGTTTCTCTAGCAGACCACACAAGGAATCGTTTCTCTAGCAGACCACACAAGGAATCGTTTCTCTAGCAGGCCACACAAGGAATCGTTTCTCTAGCAGACCACACAAGAAATCGTTTCTCTAGCAGACCACACAAGGAATCGTTTCTCTAGCAGACCACACAAGGAATTGTTTCTCTAGCAGACCACACAAGGTTTATCTTTTACCCCAGAAGTACAGGGAGTTACACATGTATCAAAAGTGGTTTTCAATAAATACATGAAACAAGAGAAAATCTATATGCAATTGAAACATTTCCCAGTGTTTATTGTATCCAGGCTTATGGTTTAATGTATAAAGTAGTTCAGAATAACTACATAAAGTAAAAGGAATGATGAAAAGTGAGAAAGTCACCTTGTTGCCTTTGATTAACTGCCCCATATAGTGTATTTTTTCTGGTAAATGTAACATCTTAAAAGTCTATGGAAACACTTTATCAAACATTTTTCTGAGTCCTACATCAGATGAATTATGAGCTGAGCCTATTGTGGTGTCTGAATATTAAGGCTCAAAGAAATCCTGATTCCTTTCATATGTCCAAGTTGATTTACTTCAGTAATGACTGCAATCATAGCCAATAAATGCATAAGACCAATGCAAGGTTAACATAGGGAGACAAGCTGATTTATAATCTTAACTTCAATTAAGGAAAATTCTGTAGACACGTAATGGAGTGAGTTAGTTCCTATTGCAGGTGGAAATAGTATCACTGGATTTTAGCTCACAGATTCAATCTATGGGAAAATGAGAAGGCTATTCATATGTTTAGAATGAAATCCAGGGGGAAATGTGAATGTAGGGTCATACCTACCTGCTGTCCCAAATTTTCCGGGGGAAGTCCTGGCTTTTTACCCTCCTAAGTTTCCTGCTGTCCCTGTTTTTTCTGTAGTTTTAAAACTGAATTTCTAACATCTATTCTATGTGATAGCGACTGTCCGGGGTAAAAGGTCCATGGAAATGTTTATGAAATGTTGGCAGGAATGTCTGGGTATGACCAAGGTGTAGAAAGCAGAAGACATGGTAGAGGGGTAGTGGCTTATCTTCCCTGAGCAGGAAGGGGAACTGATTTGTACCAGCTTATCAGTGGCACTACTAATAATCTGTCACTCCGAGGAGCCTGTCACGTCTTCAGCCACATATCACATGTTCAGCCAAGTGTCACATGTACAGCCACATGTCACATATTCAACCACATGTCACATGTTCAGCCACATATCACATGTGCAGCCACGTGTCCCATGTACAGCCACGTGTCACACAGAGTACCAGAGATCCCTCCCAGTAAGACTCAATGTGAATCCCCAGGATGAGGCCGGCATGGCGCCAAGCACTGGGGCTGATGAATCACTTCTCAGTGTGACCTGCACCCTCTGCCCCTTTAGGGGGTGAAAAAGGGGCAACACTGGGCTGGAGTAAACTGACTCCACCAAAGGGGCAAATAATTATCCACATTGAGTTAACTGGCGCTTCTCACTACTGGCTGTTAGGGAGGTCTCCTCTCCAACACATTGCACAGCAGTTGGGTTTCTCCAGAACTGAACGTCTGTAGTGCCCTGTGTGTGGGCTATGGCATGCTGCTGGCACTGGGCATTACACAGGGTACTGGTGCCAGGCTGCGCTGAGGATTAAACCTTTCCTTAGTTACCATCTGGATTTACTTTGTGAGAACTAAAGGGTGGGCAATGCGTTTTACTGGTCCACAAGAGGCGAACCTCTGTTTTCTAGTTCCAATATGGCGGCCCTATTGCAATCGGTACACTGCTGGCTCAGTCTTATTTAACCTCTGTGATGCTGGTGGGGGAGCAATGCATTATAAGGCGATTGTCTGTACATTTACTGACCCTTTCCCTGGATTGGGGGCAGCGGAAGTAAAAAGAGCCTTAGCATTACTAGTAGTCTGTGACTCACTTCCCAGGATGTGTGTAATGGAGGCCCCTGAGTGGGAAGGCAGCAGGCAGGGAGCAGCACCGGCACTGATAACCAGCAGGCAGCTCTCTGATCCAGTGCTCCCTGTGGCAATGTGTTAAAGGGGAACTCTCACCCCCAGTAAACTGCATCTTAAATAAATCTTCCATGGTAATATATTTTGAATCTGGATTTTTTTTTTTAATGCAGTATTTTTGGATATTTTGGCTTTTTAATTCTGTTGCGTGACGTCAGTTCAGGACAAGCTGGGGTACAGCTCTGCCCCTCCCCTCCCCTGTTATTCCCCGTTATAACCTCCTCCTCCTCCTCTGATGGAGGAATCCAACGTGTGAGTCGGAGCGCAAATGTCATTCTGAAAATAAATTCCAAAAATTCCCATCAATTTAAAGGAGCAGTAAACTTTTTTTATGTAAAATATATATTGTAGGGATTTTCCTACTGAGTAAAATAAGTGTACTCCCACTGCCGAGAGATTTATATTTCCAGAGTTATTACAGTTTAAACCCATGTTCTTTTACATTAGCAGTGCCCTCTAGTGGTCAAATTCTAATTAGATTTTCTGTTAGATTGTAATGGAGAGGAAAGTCAGAAAAGTCAGAGACATACAGTTCTCCATAGAATGTGATAGAAACTGCTGAGTCACTTCCTGTCAGTTAGAACTATCAGGAAGTAAACACAGTAAATTCACTTCCTGTCAGTTAGAACTATCAGGAAGTAATCACAGTAAATTCACTTCCTGATTATTTAAACAGCTATAAATTTTGAATAAAACATCTGACAGCAGTGGGAGTGACTTTGTTTTATTCAGCAGGAAAAGCTCTATAAAGTATGTGTTTTCATAAAAAAAAGTTTACTGCTCCTTTAAATGGAGATGTTAAGTCCTTGAATGCTAGACAAGTCTCCATTCACTTTTAAGGGATTTAAACCTCCTATTTAAATCAATGAGATGTTTTATTTGTTTCCTTTGGTTTGATTCAGAAATATACCACTTTTCCTTAGTAAATCAGTAGATCTGCATGAGTGTCTGACAAGTCACCCTCACACACTCACAGGACTCACGCGCTCCTGCAACAGTAGAAACATAGTTGCAAGTTGTGGAGAGCGTGGGAAACCTTCACACATTCAGCACAGAGCATGTAACATGTGAAATGAGTTCCTGCTTCTTCCTACAAGGAAACCCAAGACATTTACATCATTCCCAGAGCATGCGCTTGTCTCTTAAGCTCCCAAAGAAGGGACATGTGCAGTAAAATAAGGGCAGATGTAAACCCTATATATCAATCACTGTGTCATATGAACTCAGTGTCTGCACATAAAATGAATATTATGCCCATGACATTAATGTAGAGTATAATAGAGAAATTATATTACAATTCTCTCCCATATACTCCTTTCTTTTTAACATGCTCTTTAGAGAGAAATGTCCTCCAAGACTAAAAGCAATTGTATTCTTATTGGCTTGGTCACATAAAGACTTGCCTGCCATATAAGTAGCATGGGTCTCATCAGTGCATTGCTGTCTATGAAATAGAAATGAAATGTGACTGAGCTGTTTATTCACGGAACAAAGAAGATGATGACTATTGAAAGGGACAGTAGTGTTTCATTACAAAAATATATTGTAGTAGATTTCCTGATAATTAAAGTAAGGGTATGGTCACTGCAAGGAGATGTTTTCTTCAAATGTTATTATAGTTCAAACTAGTACTCAGCAGGAAACCATCTACAATATGTTTATTCCATAACAAAGTTTTACTCCGTCAGTGTATATACCGTTCACTAAGGGTGTGGCATAGCCCAGATACAGGGACAAATGACTGCAATATCATTTATCTTAAGTTAGGAGAACATTAAAATGTGTATATCTCAACTTTAGAAACTGTTTCACATATAGTAAGTTATATTAGCATAAGTGATCCATTAGCTGTGATACGAGTTCATTTAACATTCTTAAAGTATTATCTGCATTGCCTCAATGTTTCTAAAAGGTGTTTACATCTTAAATAAGCACAGTGAGTCAACATCAGGTGTACAGTAAGTGATAAATAATTTCATTTAAGGTTTGGAGATTTGCAGAACGATTATCACCATTTATTTTTCCTGAAAAGTTCTTCTGTTTTCATATAAAACAAAGTATTTTAAAGTTTCAGTGGTTCACATCTATATAAATAGGATAAAAGTACATTTATCAGTGAAATTGTAGGGTAGTTCAATCACACGTGACTGTCTCACTCTTATATCACACACATGTCACTGTCTGTTATATCACACACATGTCACTGTCTCTTATATCACACATATGTCACTGTCTGTTATATCACACATATGTCACTGTCTGTTATATCACACATATGTCACTGTCTGGCTCTTATTTCACACATATGTCACTGTCTCTTATATCACACACGTCACTGTCTCTTCTATCACACATATGTCACTGTCTCTTATATCACATATGTCACTGTCTGTTATATCACACATATGTCACTGTCTGTTATATCACACGTCACTGTCTGTTATATCACACATATGTCACTGTCTGTTATCACACATATGTCACTGTCTGTTATATCACACATGTCACTGTCTGTTATATCACACATATGTCACTGTCTGTTATATCACACGTCACTGTCTGTTATATCACAAATGTCACTGTCTGTTATATCACACACATGTCACTGTCTGTTATATCACACATATGTCACTGTCTGTTATATCACACATATGTCACTGTCTGTTATATCACACACATGTCACTGTCTGTTATATCACACACATGTCACTGTCTCACTCTTCTATCACACATATGTCACTGTCTGTTATATCACACATATGTCACTGTCTGTTATATCACACATATGTCACTGTCTGTTATATCACACATATGTCACTGTCTCTTATATCACACATATGTTACTGTCTCACTCTTATATCACACATATGTCACTGTCTGTTATATCACACATATGTCACTGTCTGCTATATCACACATATGTTACTGTCTCTTATATCACACATATGTCACTGTCTGTTATATCACACATATGTCACTGTCTCTTATATCACACATATGTCACTGTCTGTTATATCACACATATGTCACTGTCTGTTATATCACACACATGTCACTGTCTGTTATATCACACACATGTCACTGTCTGTTATATCACACACATGTCACTGTCTGTTATATCACACACATGTCACTGTCTGTTATATCACACACATGTCACTGTTATATCACACACATGTCACTGTCTGTTATATCACACATATGTCACTGTCTGTTATATCACACATATGTCACTGTCTCTTATATCACACATATGTCACTGTCTGTTATATCACACATATGTCACTGTCTCTTATATCACACATATGTCACTGTCTGTTATAACACACATATGTCACTGTCTGTTATATCACACACACATGTCACTGTCTGTTATATCACACACATGTCACTGTCTGTTATATCACACATATGTCACTGTCTGTTATATCACACACATGTCACTGTCTGTTATATCACACACATGTCACTGTCTGTTATATCACACATGTCACTGTCTGTTATATCACACACATGTCACTGTCTGTTATATCACACACGTCACTGTCTGTTATATCACACATATGTCACTGTCTCACTCTTCTATCACACATATGTCACTGTCTGTTATATCACACATATGTCACTGTCTGTTATATCACACATGTCACTGTCTGTTATATCACACATATGTCACTGTCTGTTATATCACACATATGTCACTGTCTGTTATATCACACATGTCACTGTCTGTTATATCACACATATGTCACTGTCTGTTATATCACACATATGTCACTGTCTGTTATATCACACATATGTCACTGTCTCACTCTTCTATCACACATATGTCACTGTCTGTTATATCACACATATGTCACTGTCTGTTATATCACACATATGTCACTGTCTCACTCTTCTATCACACACATGTCACTGTCTGTTATATCACACATGTCACTGTCTGTTATATCACACATATGTCACTGTCTGTTATATCACACATATGTCACTGTCTCACTCTTCTATCACACATGTGTCACTGTCTGTTATATCACACATATGTTACTGTCTGTTATATCACACATATGTCACTGTCTGTTATATCACACATATGTTACTGTCTCTTGTATCACATATGTCATTGTATGGCTCTTATTTCACACATATGTCACTGTCTCTCTTCAATCAAATATATCACTGTCTCTCTCTCTTCAGTCATGTATGACTCTCCATAGAATAACATAGGAATTGGAGAAGTGATATCACTGGAGAATTATCACCCCTTTATCACCTCTTAGTACATAAACCCCATTGAGTTGGTGACGGTGAAGGTGATATGTAGGCTGACCAGACCTCCCCTTTAAAAAGGCACACACATGATAAATGCATACTACAGGGTTGATTTGATTTTGGTGCACTCCTGGAATATGCTTATTTCCTATGTGTCCCTTTTAAAAAGGGGAGGTCTGGTCAGCCTAGTGATATGGTCCATTTTGTGAACTTATTACACTACCAGCCGTTCCTCCTTTTTCCTTTTAGACGACCTCTGTATAAGTTCTCTTCTTACATAAAGGCACCAAATTGTATTTAACCTGTCTTGTGGCGCTGATCCTGTGGATGGTGTATTTATACCTGTCTTGTGGTGCTGATCCTGTGGTGTATTTATACCTGTCTTGTGGTGCTGATCCTGTGGTGTATTTATACCAGTCTTGTGGTACTGATCCTGTGGTGTATTTATACCTGTCTTGTGGTGCTGATCCTGTGGATGGTGTATTTATACCAGTCTTGTGGTGCTGATCATGTGGATGGTGTATATATACCTGTCTTGTGGTGCTGATCCTGTGGTGTATTTATACCTGTCTTGTGGTGCTGATCCTGTGGATGGTGTATTTATACCTGTCTTGTGGTGCTGATCCTGTGGATGGTGTATTTATACCTGTCTTGTGGTGCTGATCCTGTGGTGTATTTATACCTGTCTTGTGGTACTGATCCTGTGTATAGTGTATTTATACCTGTCTTGTGGTGCTGATCCTGTGGTGTATTTATACCTGTCTTGTGGTACTGATCCTGTGTATAGTGTATTTATACCTGTCTTGTGGCGCTGATCCTGTGGATGGTGTAGTTATACCTGTCTTGTGGTGCTGATCCTGTGGATGGTGTATTTATACCTGTCTTGTGGTGCTGATCCTGTGGATGGTGTATTTATACCTGTCTTGTGGTGCTGATCCTGTGGATGGTGTATTTATACCTGTCTTGTGGTGCTGATCCTGTGGATGGTGTATTTATACCTGTCTTGTGGCGCTGATCCTGTGGATGGTGTATTTATACCTGTCTTGTGGTGCTGATCCTGTGGATGGTGTATTTATACCTGCCTTGTGGTGCTGATCCTGTGGTGTATTTATACCTGTCTTGTGGTGCTGATCCTGTGGATGGTGTATTTATACCAGTCTTGTGGTGCTGATCATGTGGATGGTGTATATATACCTGTCTTGTGGTGCTGATCCTGTGGTGTATTTATACCTGTCTTGTGGTGCTGATCCTGTGGATGGTGTATTTATACCTGTCTTGTGGTGCTGATCCTGTGGATGATGTATTTATACCTGTCTTGTGGTGCTGATCCTGTGGATGATGTATTTATACCTGTCTTGTGGTGCTGATCCTGTGGATGATGTATTTATACCTGTCTTGTGGTGCTGATCCTGTGGATGGTGTATTTATACCTGTCTTGTGGTGCTGATCCTGTGGTGTATTTATACCTGTCTTGTGGTGCTGATCCTGTGGATGGTGTATTTATACCAGTCTTGTGGTGCTGATCATGTGGATGGTGTATTTATACCAGTCTTGTGGTGCTGATCCTGTAGATGGTGTATATATACCAGTCTTGTGGTGCTGATCCTCTGGATGGTGTATTTATACCAGTCTTGTGGTGCTGATCCTCTGGATGGTGTATTTATACCAGTCTTGTGGTGCTGATCCTCTGGATGGTGTATTTATACCTGTCTTGTGGTGCTGATCCTGCGGATGGTGTATTTATACCAGTCTTGTGGTGCTGATCCTGTGGATGGTGTATTTATACCAGTCTTGTGGTGCTGATCCTGTGGATGGTGTATTTATACCTGTCTTGTGGCGCTGATCCTGTGGTGTATTTATACCTGTCTTGTGGTGCTGATCCTGTGGATGGTGTATTTATACCTGTCTTGTGGTGCTGATCCTGTGGATGGTGTATTTATACCAGTCTTGTGGTGCTGATCCTGTGGATGGTGTATATATACCAGTCTTGTGGCGCTGATCCTGTGGATGGTGTATTTATACCTGTCTTGTGGTGCTGATCCTGTGGTGTATTTATACCTGTCTTGTGGTGCTGATCCTGTGGATGGTGTATTTATACCTGTCTTGTGGTGCTGATCCTGTGGATGGTGTATTTATACCTGTCTTGTGGTGCTGATCATGTGGATGGTGTATTTATACCTGTCTTGTGGTGCTGATCCTGTGGATGGTGTATATATACCAGTCTTGTGGTGCTGATCCTGTGGTGTATTTATACCTGTCTTGTGGCGCTGATCCTGTGGTGTATTTATACCTGTCTTGTGGTGCTGATCCTGTGGATGGTGTATTTATACCTGTCTTGTGGCGCTGATCCTGTGGATGGTGTATATATACCTGTCTTGTGACGCTGATCCTGTGGTGTATTTATACCTGTCTTGTGGTGCTGATCCTGTGGATGGTGTATATATACCTGTCTTGTGGCGCTGATCCTGTGGATGGTGTATATATACCTGTCTTGTGACGCTGATCCTGTGGTGTATTTATACCTGTCTTGTGGTGGTTATCCTGTGGATAGTGTATTTATACCTGTCTTGTGGTGCTGATCCTGTGGATGGTGTATTTATACGTGTCTTGTGACGCTGATACTGTGGATGGTGTATTTATACCTGTCTTGTGGTGCTGATCCTGTGGTGTATTTATACCTGTCTTGTGGTGCTGATCCTGTGGATGGTGTATTTATACCTGTCTTGTGGTGCTGATCCTGTGTATAGTGTATTTATACCAGTCTTGTGGTGCTGATCCTGTGGATGGTGTATTTATACCTGTCTTGTGGTGCTGATCCTGTGGATGGTGTATATATACCTGTCTTGTGGTGCTGATCCTGTGGTGTATTTATACCTGTCTTCTGGTGCTGATCCTGTGGATGGTGTATTTATACCTGTCTTGTGACGCTGATCCTGTGGATAGTGTATTTATACCTGTCTTGTGGTGCTGATCCTGTGGATGGTGTATATATACCTGTCTTGTGGTGCTGATCCTGTGGATGGTGTATTTATACCTGTCTTGTGGTACTGATCCTGTGGTGTATTTATACCTGTCTTGTGGTGCTGATCCTGTGGATGGTGTATTTATACCTGTCTTGTGGCGCTGATCCTGTGGATGGTGTATTTATACCTGTCTTGTGGTGCTGATCCTGTGGATGGTGTATATATACCTGTCTTGTGGCGCTGATCCTGTGGATGGTGTATTTATACCTGTCTTGTGGTGCTGATCCTGTGGATGGTGTAGTTATACCTGTCTTGTGGCGCTGATCCTGTGGATGGTGTATTTATACCTGTCTTGTGGCGCTGATCCTGTGGATGGTGTATTTATACCTGTCTTGTGGTGCTGATCCTGTGGATGGTGTATTTATACCTGTCTTGTGGTGCTGATCCTGTGGATGGTGTATTTATACCAGCCTTGTGGTGCTGATCCTGTGGATGGTGTATTTATACCTGTCTTGTGGCGCTGATCCTGTGGATGGTGTATTTATACCTGTCTTGTGGTGCTGATCCTGTGGTGTATTTATACCTGTCTTGTGGTGCTGATCCTGTGGATGGTGTATTTATACCTGTCTTGTGGTGCTGATCCTGTGGATGGTGTATTTATACCAGTCTTGTGGTGCTGATCCTGTGGATGGTGTATTTATACCTGTTGTGTGGTGCTGATCCTGTGGATGGTGTATTTATACCTGTCTTGTGGTGCTGATCCTGTGGTGTATTTATACCTGTCTTGTGGTGCTGATCCTGTGGATGGTGTATATATACCTGTCTTGTGGCGCTGATCCTGTGGATGGTGTATATATATCTGTCTTGTGACGCTGATCCTGTGGTGTATTTATACCTGTCTTGTGGTGCTGATCCTGTGGTGTATTTATACCTGTCTTGTGGCGCTGATCCTGTGGATAGTGTATTTATACCTGTCTTGTGGCGCTGATCCTGTGGATGGTGTATTTATACCAGTCTTGTGGCGCTGATCCTGTGGATGGTGTATTTATACCAGTCTTGTGGTGCTGATCCTGTGGATGGTGTATTTATACCTGTCTTGTGGTGCTGATCCTGTGGTGTATTTATACCTGTCTTGTGGCGCTGATCCTGCGGATGGTGTATTTATACCTGTCTTGTGGTGCTGATCCTGTGGATGGTGTATTTATACCTGTCTTGTGGTGCTGATCCTGTGGTGTATTTATACCTGTCTTGTGGTGCTGATCCTGTGGATGGTGTAGTTATACCTGTCTTGTGGTGCTGATCCTGTGGATGGTGTATTTATACCTGTCTTGTGGTGCTGATCCTGTGGATGGTGTATTTATACCTGTCTTGTGGTGCTGATCCTGTGGATGGTGTATATATACCTGTCTTGTGGCGCTGATCCTGTGGATGGTGTATTTATACCTGTCTTGTGGTACTGATCCTGTGGTGTATTTATACCTGTCTTGTGGTGCTGATCCTGTGGTGTATTTATACCTGTCTTGTGGTGCTGATCCTGTGGATGGTGTAGTTATACCTGTCTTGTGGTACTGATCCTGTGGTGTATTTATACCTGTCTTGTGGTGCTGATCCTGTGGATGGTGTATTTATACCTGTCTTGTGGTGCTGATCCTGTGGATGGTGTATATATACCTGTCTTGTGGTGCTGATCCTGTGGTGTATTTATACCAGTCTTGTGGTGCTGATCCTGTGGATGGTGTATTTATACCTGTCTTGTGGTGCTGATCCTGTGGTGTATTTATACCAGTCTTGTGGCGCTGATCCTGTGGATGGTGTAGTTATACCTGTCTTGTGGTACTGATCCTGTGGTGTATTTATACCTGTCTTGTGGTGCTGATCCTGTGGATGGTGTATTTATACCTGTCTTGTGGTGCTGATCCTGTGGTGTATTTATACCTGTCTTGTGGTGCTGATCCTGTGGATGGTGTATTTATACCTGTCTTGTGGTGCTGATCATGTGGATGGTGTATTTATACCTGTCTTGTGGTGCTGATCCTGTGGATGGTGTATATATACCAGTCTTGTGGTGCTGATCCTGTGGTGTATTTATACCTGTCTTGTGGCGCTGATCCTGTGGTGTATTTATACCTGTCTTGTGGTGCTGATCCTGTGGATGGTGTATTTATACCAGTCTTGTGGTGCTGATCCTGTGGATGGTGTATTTATACCTGTCTTGTGGTGCTGATCCTGTGGTGTATTTATATCTGTCTTGTGGTGCTGATCCTGTGGATGGTGTATTTATACCTGTCTTGTGGTGCTGATCCTGTGGATGGTGTATTTATACCTGTCTTGTGGTGCTGATCATGTGGATGGTGTATTTATACCTGTCTTGTGGTGCTGATCCTGTGGATGGTGTATATATACCAGTCTTGTGGTGCTGATCCTGTGGTGTATTTATACCTGTCTTGTGGCGCTGATCCTGTGGTGTATTTATACCTGTCTTGTGGTGCTGATCCTGTGGATGGTGTATTTATACCTGTCTTGTGGTGCTGATCCTGTGGATGGTGTATTTATACCTGTCTTGTGGTGCTGATCCTGTGGATGGTGTATTTATACCTGTCTTGTGGTGCTGATCCTGTGGTGTATTTATACCAGTCTTGTGGCGCTGATCCTGTGGATGGTGTATTTATACCTGTCTTGTGGTGCTGATCCTGTGGTGTATTTATACCTGTCTTGTGGTGCTGATCCTGTGGATGGTGTATTTATACCTGCCTTGTGGTGCTGATCCTGTGGATGGTGTATATATACCTGTCTTGTGGTGCTGATCCTGTGGATGGTGTATTTATACCTGTCTTGTGGTGCTGATCCTGTGGATGGTGTATTTATACCTGTCTTGTGGTGCTGATCATGTGGATGGTGTATTTATACCTGTCTTGTGGTGCTGATCCTGTGGATGGTGTATATATACCAGTCTTGTGGTGCTGATCCTGTGGTGTATTTATACCTGTCTTGTGGCGCTGATCCTGTGGTGTATTTATACCTGTCTTGTGGTGCTGATCCTGTGGATGGTGTATTTATACCTGTCTTGTGGTGCTGATCCTGTGGATGGTGTATTTATACCTGTCTTGTGGCGCTGATCCTGTGGTGTATTTATACCTGTCTTGTGGTGCTGATCCTGTGGATGGTGTATTTATACCTGCCTTGTGGTGCTGATCCTGTGGATGGTGTATATATACCTGTCTTGTGGTGCTGATCCTGTGGTGTATTTATACCTGTCTTGTGGTGCTGATCCTGTGGATGGTGTATATATACCTGTCTTGTGGCGCTGATCCTGTGGATGGTGTATATATATCTGTCTTGTGACGCTGATCCTGTGGTGTATTTATACCTGTCTTGTGGTGCTGATCCTGTGGTGTATTTATACCTGTCTTGTGGCGCTGATCCTGTGGATAGTGTATTTATACCTGTCTTGTGGCGCTGATCCTGTGGATGGTGTATTTATACCAGTCTTGTGGCGCTGATCCTGTGGATGGTGTATTTATACCAGTCTTGTGGTGCTGATCCTGTGGATGGTGTATTTATACCTGTCTTGTGGTGCTGATCCTGTGGTGTATTTATACCTGTCTTGTGGCGCTGATCCTGCGGATGGTGTATTTATACCTGTCTTGTGGTGCTGATCCTGTGGATGGTGTATTTATACCTGTCTTGTGGTGCTGATCCTGTGGTGTATTTATACCTGTCTTGTGGTGCTGATCCTGTGGATGGTGTAGTTATACCTGTCTTGTGGTGCTGATCCTGTGGATGGTGTATTTATACCTGTCTTGTGGTGCTGATCCTGTGGATGGTGTATTTATACCTGTCTTGTGGTGCTGATCCTGTGGATGGTGTATATATACCTGTCTTGTGGCGCTGATCCTGTGGATGGTGTATTTATACCTGTCTTGTGGTACTGATCCTGTGGTGTATTTATACCTGTCTTGTGGTGCTGATCCTGTGGTGTATTTATACCTGTCTTGTGGTGCTGATCCTGTGGATGGTGTATTTATACCTGTCTTGTGGTGCTGATCCTGTGGATGGTGTATTTATACCTGTCTTGTGGTGCTGATCCTGTGGATGGTGTATTTATACCTGTCTTGTGGTACTGATCCTGTGGATGGTGTAGTTATACCTGTCTTGTGGTGCTGATCCTGTGGATGGTGTATTTATACGTGTCTTGTGGTGCTGATCCTGTGGATGGTGTATTTATACCTGTCTTGTGGTGCTGATCCTGTGGATGGTGTATATATACCTGTCTTGTGGCGCTGATCCTGTGGATGGTGTATTTATACCAGTCTTGTGGTGCTGATACTGTGGATGGTGTATTTATACCTGTCTTGTGGTGCTGATCCTGCGGATGGTGTATTTATACCAGTCTTGTGGTGCTGATCCTGTGGATGGTGTATTTATACCAGTCTTGTGGTGCTGATCCTGTGGATGGTGTATTTATACCTGTCTTGTGGCGCTGATCCTGTGGTGTATTTATACCTGTCTTGTGGTGCTGATCCTGTGGATGGTGTATTTATACCTGTCTTGTGGTGCTGATCCTGTGGATGGTGTATTTATACCAGTCTTGTGGTGCTGATCCTGTGGATGGTGTATATATACCAGTCTTGTGGCGCTGATCCTGTGGATGGTGTATATATACCTGTCTTGTGGTGCTGATCCTGTGGATGGTGTATATATACCAGTCTTGTGGTGCTGATCCTGTGGATGGTGTATTTATACCTGTCTTGTGGTACTGATCCTGTGGATGGTGTATTTATACCTGTCTTGTGGTGCTGATCCTGTGGATGGTGTATTTATACCAGTCTTGTGGTGCTGATCCTGTGGATGGTGTATATATACCAGTCTTGTGGCGCTGATCCTGCGGATGGTGTATTTATACCTGTTGTGTGGCACTGCAGATGTGGATATTGAATATTTAACTCTTTGAATGCCAGAGGGGTGAGAAATGCATTGCAATGCACATCCCTCTGCCACTGAAAGAGTTAAAGTATCAAGAAACACATACATATATTCACAAATCCAAAACCACATCACTGCCAAACAGACAGACCATTTCATTGCCAGACAGACCAAATTATTTTCAGTGCCAGATAGATGGACAGAATTCTTTTCAGTGACAGACAGATCTCCTTTCAATGACAGACAGATCTCCTTTCAGTGACAGATACACAGACACAGCTTTCCGGGTCCAGAGGTACAGATGTAAAGTGTATAAATGGGACATTATCGGGGTCTGGTTATTACACAATACTGAATTCTTATTCACACTTATTGCAATGTGCATTTTCCTGGTTCTCTGGAGTTGTACAGAAGTCCACACTACGGATGCATTTGGGTAAATTAAACAAATAGCAGAATGTTAATGATTTTCTGTGCATTATTTAAAGCTTAGTGGGAGCTGAACACACATGTAAAATTCTAATATTTAACTTCCTGTTAGGAAGGCGCTGGTTAGACGGAATCTTAATTCTTTCAATTTTGTTTTTGTCAATCACATATTGACCTTACATTTGTGGGAAAAATGTAATAAATGGAAAAGTCTTTATGTATGCACACAAGGTCCCCGTGTGTCTAACGGTATGCATATTTTATCACAATCATTAATTTCACTCACTTTCTATCTGTGCTCCTCTCCCTGTAACTTACCTCCCATCTCAGGATTAATAATTGTCTTGTGCTCACCCATCTTTTCAGTTTACTGCGGCGCGGGAATGTATTGATGCCTGAAACAAATTTGCACGTCACAACAAATTATAATATACAGACTTCTTAAAAAATAAAAGTTTATATAATTTAGCCGGCAAAGCTGCTGGCTGACATTTTATGTCAAACAGACAGGATAAGGTAACAAAGCAATTGATAGAGTTCTTCTGGTTTCCAAGGCAACAGATGAATGTCATTGGAGAACTTATACTCAAAAATCAGTGCGACAGAGATCAGTAAACACAAAAGCCAAAAAGTTGTTAAATGAAAAATGTATTTATTGTTCAGGTGTAAAGATATGAAGTGCCACACGTGTGCTACCCATTCAGGAGTAAAGAAGAATCCCCCTGCGAGTCCTCTATAGGAAATCTATATAGCATCAGCTGGGGACCAATGAAACGCTTCTCTTCATAAGGGCGGAACAAGAGCCTGGTCTTTACATGTATACAACTGGAACATTGGTACAGGAAGATTCCAGTATGGATTACCAGAAAAAAACAGCTTAGAGTGGACCTTAAAGGAACAGTAAAATTATATCTTGTACAACTTCCTTCAGAGTAAAACCGTAGATCTCCTGGGAGATTTGCATTCAAATGTTCTCACAGCTCAAACTCTACTTAGTTTGTGTTACTTAACCTTTTGAGTGCCAGAGAGACATCCAACATAGTGTGCTGCAATGCACTGGATTCTTCTGTGGCGCTCAAAGGGTTAAATCAGACTGCTAGCTCAGAAACACATGTTCTATACACTTGTATTGTGTCTGTCGTTTATTAGTAACAAGAGGTGTGTAATAATCACTGGGAATGAAGAAAAGCATCCAGTCACCGCTAGTGTTACACTTTACCTCTCCAGCGCCATTCCAGACATTTCCATGTGAACATCAGGCTACATCTAGTTCATAAATCACAGGCAGAAATTAGACTTTTTTACCCCCTTCTCTATGAACTTCTCACACTGTTTGGCATAATCTTGAAGACCCTTAAGAGTAACTAAGATGTGGACACTGAGCTCTTAGCGATTAAGGACACCAGATACACCTCATCGACAAAGGTCAGGTAAGCCAAAACATACATCTGGGCTTGCCTGCTGTTCACCTGCACAGGAGACTTGTCTGCCAATTTGGAACTGGACATTTCCCCTGTGCAATGTTACTAGAGAGCTGTCAGGTGGAATCCTGAGTGGTGACCATTTGTAGAACATGAAAATGACTCTCTTCTTCATTCTCAATGAGAATTTCACACCTTTTGGTTTTTCTTTCCAGGCACTGATACATGTAAAATCTTATCATGTTTACTACATTCCAGCTCTCTATATCTTCTCTTTCCTCTTATGATCACTGTTCTAAAAAAATGAAAAAAGATGTTGCCTGTTTGTAGGGACAGTAGACTTCTGATTAGGTGAAGTGATACTTCCCATGAGGCCATTGAACTGATGCAGTTTCTTTTCAGTTCTTTTCAAGCTGAAGCTTTCATTTTAGCCCGTTGTTCTGGACTCTGTATAAGAACTGTACCTGAACCTAAAACAAATTAAAATTAATACTTTTTCTGCTGAAGTGAATTCTTATGCTATTGAAATAATGTTAACAAAAATGGTTTAAAAATAATTTACACACCAAGATGGCCAGACACACTAGTGCCATGGCTGCAGTGAGGCTAACATACTATTGACAATGGTGCAATTCTGAAGCAAACTAATTGCACAATGTGACGGTACCAGTGGACCCCCCCTGTCTGGGTGTCCCCGTCAGTTGCTGCTTCCTTCAATACTAAGCAAAGCTGCTCCGATGGAATATCACAGTTTTACACAATCACCAGGCAAGACTAGTGTATTGTGGTTTAGAATCAGTTCTCCTTATTGAATGGAAAACACAGCTTATATACACTTACAGAGACTCTTATCAAGATCAGCATGTAAACTAGGACTTGGGACAGTGTTTCTATGCTTGACCAATCAGCCACCAACATCCTTATCAAGATAAGCATGCAAATTAGGACTTGAAAAATACACATTCTTAACTGGCTCATAAATAACCTCCCCCGATTGATCAAGAAAGCACAGCAGGAATCAATTAACCTTCCTTGGGACAGACCTGGAGTATTTTGGAAGCAATGCCCAATCCCCACTATCTCTGCACTCTAGCTCCCCAATACCAAATCCCTCCACAGGACCCACAGTACTACACCACACACTATTACATTATACCACACAATATACAATACAATGAGCAATATATCAAATGTTATAGTCCTAATGGTGAACATCACCACATGTCCCTGTGCTGATTCCCCCAATCAATCCAAGGGCAGTCCTTTTCTGTGACACCCTCTGCCCATCAAGCAGCACAGGGTGACTTAGACCCACGAGGGGACTGGGACGCTGGGAAAGCTGCTTCCCCATGCATAGAGTCCATAGTCTGTAGGAAAGGGGTTGGCCCCCAGGCCCCTCCAGGAGCCAAGGGCCCAGTGGTTTCCGTGACACACAAACTGGTAAAAATGAAAACTCCCCATATTCCCAGCTGGACAGAAGCGAAGGACGCTGTGGTCCCCAACAGCTGGACAGAGGTGATGGATACTGTGGTCCCCAACAGATGGACAGAGGCGATGGATACTGTGGTCCCCAACTGTGGTCCCCAACAGATGGACAGAGGTGATAGAAGCTGTGGTCCCCAACAGCTGGACAGTGATAGAAGCTGTGGTCCCCAACAGCTGGACAGAGGTGATGGAAGATGTGGTTCACATCTGCTGGATAGAGGGGATGGAAGCTTTGGTTCTTGTCATCTGGATAGAGGGGATGGGGTGTGTGGTTCTCTTCAGCAGGATACTGGTGATAGAATTTGTGGTCCCCAACAAGTGGATAGAGGTTATTGAAGTTCTTTGTCCCAACAGCTGGATAGAAGTGATGAAAGTTGTGGTTCTATCAGGAACTGCCACATACCTGTAGGTATTTCATGTTCAGGAGCTAGAATTCAGTTGCAGGATGGTGCACACCTGTTTAGGACCACACTAATGAGGGACATGAAAGTGGAAACAGAGCCTCGACAGTGGGAGTATGCACAGGGGCAAATACAGAAAATGCTGTACAGGAATCAGCAGGCAGAGGCATAGTCACAGGCAGGTCCGGGTCAAGTCAGACAGCAGTGGTTCAGAAGTCCAATATCCAGGCAGATGTCAGGGCAGCACAGGAGCAGAATAAGAAACAATCCAATGGTCAGGAAAATAGTATCAATCAAACAGGAAACAAGGCTGAGTTTCTGGTCAGGCCAAACAACTGAGCACTGGGAGCTCAGTCAGACTGGTTTAAATAGTCTCCTCAACCAGATACAGCTGAATGCCATTAACCAATGGGAGCTAGGAGGCAGATAATGGATACACACATGCAATACACATGCACAATATACACACACAACACACAATAAACACACACAACATATGCACACACGCAAAACACACCAAAAACACACACACCATATGCACACACACACAATACACCACCACACACACCTACAACACACGTGCAAAACACACACAACACACATCACACACAATACATACATGCCATACACACACAGACAATACACACACAATAAACACACAACAAAAAAACACACCACAACACACACACATGCCCACAATACACACACACACAATACAAATACATAATAAACACACACACAAAAAACACACACAATACACACAAGCACAAAAAAGTATATGCATAACACGTACAAGAAATACACACAGACACACAATACACAACACATACACAATACACAACAATACTCACGTACAACACACACAACGTGCACACGTGTGCAACACACAGGCATGTGCATGAAAAACACACACATGCACACAACACACATACGTGCATGTAACTCTCAAACGCTTGCAACACACACGCAACATACACACATGTACAACGCAAACAGACAATAGACACATAATACACACATGAAATACCCATGCACAACACAAACAGACAATGCTTACACATATCAAACACACCCAGAAAAAACACACCACAAGACGCACAACACACACAGACAATACACACACACGCAAGACACATGCCCACAATATGCACATGCAATACAAACCACAAAACACAAACATTACACATATGCAATAGACATGATAAATATACTCTCACATGCAATGCACACACAAAACACACATGCGCGCATTACACATGCGAACAATACGCGTGTACAACACACGCACAATACATGCACACTTGATATACAATCTCACAATACATACAAGTGCAAAACAGACACATGCAAAACACACACAGCACGCATGTGCAAAACACACACAGCAATGCACAAACCTACAAAACACACTCAGATTCAACAATCCAGTCATTAAGAACATTGTCTCCTTTCTGGATTGACCTGCATGTCAGTTCCACTGAATCACTCAAGGGACTTAATCCCCACAGGCAATGCTGTGCCCCTTTTGCTAGTAAATTATAAAGTAACAGATCCACTTGAAATCGGGGCAAATTTGGGAGGAAAGGGGAGAATGCAGTGGCAACAAGGATGATGAAAGTTTCATTGTCTGATTGGGCACGATGTGCACGGAGGTCTAGTAAACAGACACCATTACTGTTGACTTGTCTGTGTTGCTTCCATCATTGTGTGTGATATCACAGGACGCTCTTGTAACCACTTTGTATATTAACCCCTCATCTCCCGGCACTAGTCCCTATCCAGATATCCTTCCTTACATGAATTAGTCTGCCTTCAGACATGTTACATTGTAACAAGCAATTGGACTGCCCCAAACCCGGAGCAGTCTGAGTCCGGTGAAGACACTGTTTTATCTACACCTATTAATGACATTTCCATGATTAATGTGGACAGGTCAGTCTGGTGAAGACACTGTTTTATCTACACCTATTAATGACATTCCCTTGATTAATGTGGACAGGTCAGTCCGGTGAAGTCTGGAGACACTATTGTATCTACACCTATTAATGACATTTCCATGATTAATCTGGACAGGTCAGTCTGGTGAAGTCTGGAGACACTATTTTATGTACACCTATTAATGACATTCCCTTGATTAATGTGGACAGGTCAGTCCTGTGACGTCTGGAGACATTATTTTATCTACACCTATTAATGACATTTCCATGATTAATGTGGACAGGTCAGTCTGATGTACATCTCCTGACTGAGTCTTGTTTATGAATCGGATTAGCTGTCTGGGTCTTTACTCTCCTCAGTCTCTGGGAAGTGTGTAGACACCTGTGTCTTCACCTGGATTATGTTTGACTGTAAGGTGTCGCAATGTCTGGACTTAATCACATATCTTCCCAGGCAGAGTTGCTCCAAGAAAATACCCATTGTATTACATGCAGACCCCCTACTCTTTGTCCTTATAAAATAGGGCCTGTTGTGCAATAAAGTGTGTCATTTGTCCCAACACTATGTGTGTCTAGTTACTGGGACAGGGAGCTGCAGATAATCACTTAGAGCGGTCCTTGTACCAGGAGAAGGGAGCCCTTGGCGGAGGATCTGAGTTGCAGTACAGAGCCCGTCACACTAACGATCTAGACAAGCTGCAGGAGGCAGATGAAGAACATCCTTCCCATCATTAGTTAGGGACAGTTCACATGTATTTGGGCTGCAGTATGTGTGTTGGATTCCATTGGTATATACATGTGGGCAATACCTGTTGGGACTTGACTCTAAGCACACATTGTAGTGGGGCTGAATAAGGGATATGCACATATACATAACTGTATATACATTAATGGTATAATTGGGCTCTTTATCCCACGTGTAGTGTATAAGTGCAATTTATACACTGTTTCATATTCTGCTTTCTTCCTTTATTCCCCCCAGCATCCTATTTACCACTTTGCCCCCTTTATCCATTATCTCTACCCCATTCCTCCTTCACCCCTATACCTCCTACCTTCCCTCTGTCCTTCCTATCTTCACCCCTACCTCCTTTGTCCCCTTCATGCCTCCTTTACCCAATTCATGTACCCCATAGCTCCTTCCTTCCCTCTATCTTTACCCTCTATACTACCCCAATCTCTTGTTTGTCCCCCCATGCCTCCTTTACCCAATTCATGTACCCCATAGCTCCTGCCTGCCCTCTACCTTTACCCTCTATATTACCCCAATCTCTTCTTTGTCCCCCCATGCCTCTTTTCCCAATTCATGTACCCCATAACTCCTGCCTGCCATCTATCTTTACCCTCTATCTTACCCCAATCTCTTCTTTGTCCCCCATGCCTCCTTTACCCAATTCATGTACCCCATAGCTCCTGCCTGCCATCTATCTTTACCCTCTATCTTACCCCAATCTCTTCTTTGTCCCCCCATGCATCCTTTACCCAGTTCATGTACCCCATAGCTCCTGCCTGCCATCTATCTTTACCCTCTATCTTACCCCAATCTCGTCTTTGTCCCCCATGCCTCCTTTACCCAATTCATGTACCCCATAGCTCCTGCCTGCCATCTATCTTTACCCTCTATACTACCCCAATCTCTTGTTTGTCCCCCCATGCCTCCTTTACCCAATTCATGTACCCCATAGCTCCTGCCTGCCCTCTACCTTTACCCTCTATATTACCCCAATCTCTTCTTTGTCCCCCCATGCCTCTTTTACCCAATTCATGTACCCCATAGCTCCTGCCTGCCATCTATCTTTACCCTCTATCTTACCCCAATCTCTTCTTTGTCCCCCATGCCTCCTTTACCAAATTCATGTACCCCATAGCTCCTGCCTGCCATCTATCTTTACCCTCTATCTTACCCCAATCTCTTCTTTGTCCCCCATGCCTCCTTTACCAAATTCATGTACCCCATAGCTCCTGCCTGCCATCTATCTTTACCCTCTATCTTACCCCAATCTCTTCTTTGTCCCCCATGCCTCCTTTACCCAATTCATGTACCCCATAGCTCCTGCCTGCCATCTGTCTTTACCCTCTATCTTACCCCAATCTCTTCTTTGTCCCCCCATGCCTCCTTTGCCCAATTCATGTACCCCATAGCTCCTGCCTGCCATCTATCTTTACCCTCTATCTTACCCCAATCTCTTCTTTGTCCCCCATGCCTCCTTTACCCAATTCATGTACCCCATAGCTCCTGCCTGCCATCTATCTTTACCCTCTATCTTACCTCAATCTCTTCTTTGTCCCCCATGCCTCCTTTACCCAATTCATGTACCCCATAGCTCCTGCCTGCCATCTGTCTTTACCCTCTATCTTACCCCAATCTCTTCTTTGTCCCCCCCATGCCTCCTTTGCCCAATTCATGTACCCCATAGCTCCTGCCTGCCATCTATCTTTACCCTCTATCTTACCCCAATCTCTTCTTTGTCCCCCCCATGCCTCCTTTACCCAATTAATGTACCCCATAGCTCCTGCCTGCCATCTATCTTTACCCTCTATATTACCCCAATCTCTTCTTTGTCCCCGCCCCCATGCCTCCTTTACCCAGTGCCTATTGAGTGAATTCCATAACTTTGTAGATTCCTATTCCCATTTGAGCGTCTTTGATCGATTCTTTGCATATGCAGATTGCTCTTGGAACTGGTCACCCAAAGGCGCTAACAGGTATGTAGAGCGAACAGCTGCACGTCACAGACAGGGCTCAATAAGTCTGCCTGGGGTTGCTTCTTCTCCCATACAGAGAGGAACTGTCTGACACGTCATGGCAGGGCTGTCAACGGGACAGGATCAGTATAATATACTTCACAATATTTCTTCTGTGTGTTTGGCACTGGTAAGCTAAAAGAGATTGATAGTTCTAAGGAGCCTGTTGCATACCCTTGCAGGTTCATAATTCCTTTTTTCATAATTCCTTTTGAGAAACTCTGACTGTTTCTTTGCCAGTGTCTCTACCCTTAGCCTCTTTTAACCCATACCTCTTCTCTTCTATATTTTTGTAACTCACAGGACCCTGTAGTTTTACAGAAACCTAGACATAGTCCAAGACAGCAGACTTCCCACTGCTAATCTGACATACTGTATGTAGATGAAACCAAGTAGCTCCATGAAGCTTATATAGAAATGCTTCCAAATGGAGGGAAAAATGAAATAAAGATATTTAATTGCAAAGCATTTCAGTTCTGTACCATAAAGACGTTACCGCTGTGCAACTCGCCCTAATGACCTGATAAACAGGAATAATTCAGACATGTGACTTTACAATGTTCACAGATGCTAATCAGACTGACTACATTATCAACTAGAGGCAGTCGGTAACAGTATCAGGGATGTTCGTACACAGAAGTGAATGTTGGCTGTTTTATGTTGCCATCTATGACAGGTATACAGCCCCACATCCCAGGGTAACATGATGAGTCCTTGAGGACATTTCTTTTCGGTGTGTAACTGTACTTGTAATTTCCCCATCTTCAAACACTTTTATATCCCTTATTTGTCTGTGGTGTGTAAGGTTCAGTACTCCCCCGGTAGATAATATTATTATTATAATAAATGCCTCTGCTATATAAAAAGTAATAAAACGCCAGATATCCTCCCATTCCAACTTTTTTATTTTTTTATGGGGGGGGGGGGATCTGTTCAGAATGTATAAAAGCAGTAAAAACGCGTGAAGTGCAGGGAACATATGGCGCTGTTGCGTTTGAAGTTGAGAGGATTATTTTATTGAATGAGAATAAAACGTGGACTCAGTCAGCAATGAATTCTGTAGAGAAATAAAATAAATCAAAGCTTAGTGGGATAGTAGACCCAAACGTACACTGATGTGTAGATCTTTTCATATCTGGGCTAATAAACGACTTGATCTCTAGTGATGTCGCCCAGGCAGTGCTTTGCAATGTACTAGAGACTTCACTAGCATTCAAGGGGTTAACAAAATAAGAGCAAGCTTTTTTTTAAATCATAAAGAAGCTCATTTGCAAGTTGCATTGACATTGTAGTATTTGCATATTTAATAAACCATAGCTACTTTGACTGAAATGTGGAAATTTTCACGGAAAGCTACACTTTTCATTACAGCATAGATCTTAGATTTAATTTGGCATGGGACGCATCAACCTTGGCTTTTGGAGACAAGGTTAGAGCCTGCGAAGCATGAAAATGAGCTCTTCCTATCAGCAGTCCTTCCCTCCGCTATCAGACTCAGCCTGTATCACAGCACAAACCACAGCACTTATTACCTCCTTACTCTGATAATCATTTCTTCCTTAAATCAGAGGGCTGGGGGGTTTATTTTCTAAGAATAAGGACAAGGTAATTGTTTTTGTCACACTCAATCCTCGCATCTAGTTGTGTTGCCTTTCATGTGTGAATAGAACAATTATGACTTCTCTCTATCGTTCTGTGAGACATGCGATGAATTAAACAGGCGCCTAATTAGCAATGAGTGCGGTGTTGTGACTGCAGCTGGACTCGTTCCTTCTGATTGGCTAAATTTCACAATCAGCAATCCAGTGAAATCCAAATCCACAGCAAATGTTCTTTATGGCTGTACAAAGAGAGATATATTAATAAACAAGTCTGCAGATGGGCACACAAAGCATTAAACAACTGTCCATGCTTGAATTAATGGAGCCATTGGATACAGGAAAATGACAGAATTGACTTAATATGATCATTTCAACGCAGTCGTATCCTATAGACAAACAGTGCTACTCTGAGGAGTGTAAAATGTATGTTTATTTTTCCTCCCAGATCATTTGTTGGTATTTACATGAAGAAGAATGTACAATGTGCAATCAGAGGAGGCAGCCTCTAGATCAGGACTCTAGGTTTAAGAGAGGCCACACGTTATCACAGTTGTGTTATTAGGGAAATCATTATAGAGAAGCCATCACTGAAAAGGGCTTTAATTCGCACTTGTAAAGCTTAAGTAGTACGAAGTAAAATATTGTTTGTAATGTATGTGTGTATTTATCCTGGAGTAATATTTATATGTATGTATGATCAGTACTATATATATATATATATACATAGTACTTACTGTGCAAAAGTTTTAAGCAGGTGTGAAAAAATGCTGTAAAGAATGCTTTCAAAAATAGACATGTTATTAGTTTATATTTATCATTTAACAAAATTCATAGTGAGTGAACAGAAGAAAAATCTAATCAATATTTGGTGTGACCACCCTTTGCCTTCAAAACACATCAGTTCCTCTAGGTCCACTTGCACGCAGTTTTGTAAGGAACTCGGCAGGTTGGAGAACGAACCACAATTCTTATGTGGATTTAGGCTCCTCAGTTGCTTCTCTCTCTTCATGTAATCTCAATGATGTTGAGATCAGGGCTCTGTGGGGGCCACACCATCACTTCCAGGACTGCTTGTTCTTCTTTACACTGAAGATAGACCTTTATGACTTTGGCTGTTTGTCTGGGGTCATTGTCATGTTACAGAATACATTTGGGGCCAATCAGATGCCTTCCTGATGGTATTGTATGATGGATGAGTATCTGCCTGTACTTCTCAGCATTGAGGAGACCATTAATTCTGACCAAGTTCCCAACTCCATTTGCAGAAATGCAGCCCCAAACTTACTAGGAACCTCCACCATGCTTCACTGTTGCCTGTAGACACTCATTCTTGTAATACTCTCCTGCCCTTCCATGAACAAACTGCCTTCTGCTACAGCCAAATTTTGACTCATCAGTTCAGAGCACCTGCTGCCATTTTTCTGCAACCCAGTTCCTGTGTTTTCATGCATAGTTGAGTCACTTGGCCTTGTTTTCACGTCAGAAGTATGGCTTTTTGGCCCCAAGTCTTCCATGAAGATCACTTCTGACCAGTACTCCGGACCGTAGATGTGTGTACAAGGATCCCACTGTTTGCTGCCAATTCTGAGTTGATGGCACTGCTGGACATCTTTTGATTGTGAAGGGAAGTAAACATGATTTGTCTTTCATCTGCTGCATTAAGTTTCCTTTTACAGTCACTGCGTCTACAGTCCACAATGTTGCCAGTTTCTTTGTGCTTCTTCAAAAGAGATTGGACAGCACATCTGGAAACCCCTGTCTGTCTTGAAATTTCAGCCTGAGAGAGACATTGCTGATGCAGTATAACTACTCAGTCTTGCCATGGTGTATGACTTTTGACATTAAACTGTCTTTAGCAACCTCACCTTGTTAGCTGAGTTTGGCTGTTCCTCACTCAGTTGTATTCCTCCTACACAGCTGTTTCTGTTTCAGTTAATGATTGCATTTCAGCCTACATATTATATTGATGATTATATACCTGACTATACGCCTACAAAATCCCTGACTGTGTATCTAGAGGAACTGATGTGTTTTGAAGGCAAAGGGTGGTCACACCAAATATTGATTTGATTTAGATTTTTCTTTTGTTCACTCACTATGCATTTTGTTAATTGATAAAAATAAACTAATAAAATGTCTATGTTTGAAAGCTTTCTTACTTTACAGCATTTTTCCACACCTGCCTAAAACGTCTGCACATTACTGTATATATAAATGTATGATCAGATCTCTTTTACTACAGGACAAGTATGATAAACGCTCTCTGCAGGGATGTATAGGTTCCAATAAAATGGCATTATCATAAATATCCTGCATGAGGTCTGGACTCCTATGTATCTAATAAAAATGGGAGGTTCCGGAGTCTGTGCCAGACTATCCAGGGACAATTACTTTATGGAATAAGGTTTAGTTAACACTGGAATTGTAAACTGTGCTGAGATGTCAATATCAACAGTTTACTTACCTGCAGTGTCGCTGAATTTTACTACAGAAAAGGAGGCAAGTATTTTGCATTACCTTCTTTACTGCTCTCACAGCAGTAAGAACAATATTAACCAATCACAAAAAAGATCAATGCTCCATAAAACAGAGCTGAACCAAACGCCTCCCTCTTTCTTTGCTGCTCTCACCAAGTATAACAGGTCAGAGCTTTGGGCTCCCTTGTTCCTTACTTTTATTCTACCGCTTATGTTTATGGTGATGTTTCATACTATTGCTAAATAAACTGTGTTATATTCATTGCATGTTTCCCATATGTTTTCTCTAATCTTAATGGTTTTCTAATCAATGTAAACCGTCCGGTGTTTTCGGTGCTCCGCGGTGGTGTGCAAGTCTTTTTTCTAATAAGCTATTCAGACGGAATACTACCACTGACTCACCGAGAACTCCGGATCTGAGTTCATTTGCTGCCAAGGGTTTGGATACAGGGAGGCTGTCTACCTCGTCTCCGTGCCTCCTGTGGCAGATTTCTTACACAGACCCCTTCGGTTCATGGACTGATTTTGGGCCAGTGACACACTGTCTCACGGTTCTCCTTACCCTACTAGTAATGCGGGGCGGGTTGTTGCTTATGCCCGACACCGTTCTTGGTATTTTTACTGGAGTACCAGTGACCACTGTGTCTGGCCTTCCAGGACTGAGTCCCTGTTCTGGTGTGGGTGAGCTCCTTACCTTATTTCCTCAGCAATTTTGGTCCTTCCAGGGCTGAGTCCAGCTTTGCTTCCCCTTGTTCAGCCTACTATAATTGGGATTGGGATGGCTTGTGGCCTAGATCGCAGACCACCCTACTGATTATAATTCCACGTTTAGGAGGGCAATACCCTTTGAGTCGGTTCGCTGCACTCTATCTTGTTATTTATGCTAGTTGAGCTGCTGGTTTCATTTAACATATAGCAGTGGTTAAGGCGCTTGTACTTCCCACCACAATACAGAGTTCAAGGGATAGTAAGACTTCGTTTTACCTTTATTTTATTTTGTAGGCATTAAAAAAACATGAAGAACGATATAAGTCTTATCTCTTGAAACTTTATGGTTTGAGAGATATTCACAAGCAAAGTATCCCCTCCCGCCCCCTTTACCTAGTGTAAGCCATCTCTTCTCAGATGTGGAATCCAGTCCATAGACCAGAGAGATAACAGCAGGGGACAATCTTCTTCCTATCAGAACAATGAAAGCCCTGCCCCCCTTGATAGGTTTTTAGGTTTTTCCCTTCTCTTAATTGAAGATTGTCCCTCTCTGCAGTCTACCTGGGCACCTCCCTTCTGATCTGACTGAGCAGTGTTACATCAGTAAAAGGGGCGGGGGGGATATTTTGTCATTGAATTACTCTTGAACTACAACTCTGACAGAATTGAAATAACACTCTCCAAAGTCCAAATACTATGATGATTAATTAGAGCTGCTTTTATTATGAAACATTACTATCCCTTTCAATTCCCAGTGATACCTGAAGTGTATGTCAGTCAAGACCACCCTTCCATTGCATCTAAACAATTACAAAGGGCTACAGTTGCAGGGTGAACCCTGGAAACACATTACTTGTACAATATATATACTGACTAACATATTTTATGCCTTGCAAGGGCTGAGTCCCTTCTGCTAAAGGGTGAGTCCCCTGTCTTTGGAAATTTGAGGAGGTTTGGATTCCGCTACTTGTCACGGAGCTCTAGCCGTTTCTTATCCCGGTGTTGACAAGTCCTCCTCAACTTTGTAACCCCTGGCAAAGGTGGGTGTCTATTTTTTACCACTCTATGGACAGTACTTGGGTCCTAATATTCCTACTTGCTTAGGAATATTAGGAAGACTCCATTATGAAAGGATAAAGCGCACCTCCTAGTGGGCAAGGACTTATGTTTGTCCATTCTTCTGATGATGATGTTTTCTCTCCAAATCCCCTTAGGAAGCTTCCTATCACGGTTCCCGTGATCTGCTCTGTCACTCCTTGTTGTGGTGCACTCCCATTGGCTGAGCGTTGTTTGGCCCGCCCAGTGTGGCCTTCTTATTCCGGGCCTCTGGCACCTGTCAGGTGCCCTTTCATGGTGTTCCTGTACCAGTGCTACTGTGTTGCTGTGTTCTTGCGTTCCTGTGTACCGACTTGGCCCATCTGACTACTCTCATTGGTTCCTGCTCCGTGATTTGACCCGGGCAGACTGAGTTGTTGCCTCCAATTCAATGGGCCTTCCCATTAACTCTTGCAGAGCACTGTTGCCTCCTTTACACTGAGCTCTCCGTTAACACTTGCAGAGCACTGTTGCCTCCGTTACACTGAGCCTTCCGTTAACACTGGCAGAGCACTGTTGCCTCTGTTACACTGAGCCTTCCGTTAACACTTGCAGAGCACTGTTGCCTCCGTTACACTGAGCCTTCCGTTAACACTGGCAGAGCACTGTTGCCTCTGTTACACTGAGCCTTCCGTTAACACTTGCAGAGCACTGTTGCCTCCGTTAACCCTGAGCCTTCCGTTTACACTTGCAGAGCATTGTAGCCTCCGTTACACAGAGCCTTCTGTTAACACTTGCAGAGCATTGTGGCCTCCGTTAACACTGCGTTTCCGTTAACCCTTGCTATTTGCAGTGGTTTAGTTACCGCAAAGTCTGGTGCTATTGGGCGATTCCATCAGCGCTTGCAGTGTACAGCCTTTTCCGTTACAGCACCGGTCGGGTGCCATTGGCTCGAAATACCTCAGCTCTTGCAGTGTCAGTGTCTCCATTACCGCACCGGTTGGGTGCTACTGGCTCTATACACCTCAGCACTTGCAGTGTCAGTGTCTCCGTTACCGCACAGCTTGGGTGCTACTGGCTCAAAACACCTCAGCTCTTGCAGTGTCAGTGTCTCCGTTACTGCACCGGTCGGGGTGCTACTAGCTCTTATCACTCAGCTCTTGCAGTGTACATTGTCTCCGTTTACCGCACCAATCGGGTGCTCACGGCTCAACGTGTGCTAGCTCTTGCAGAGTATTGTGACCTCCGTTCCCTGCTCAGCACAAGTAGTAGTCTCAGTTCTGCCTTATTGACGGTGCTCTTACATCTTGCACCACAGTCTCGCTCCTTTACCATCTACTGGGTGTTGTCAAACACACCACAACAGAGACTGATTGCTCTCCATGAACTTTAACCCATGTTGTACCTGTCATGCCTGATTATGCCTGTTCTGTGACAGTATATATTAATTTCCCTGTATACTGGGCCTGAAAGGGTATCTGTACATGATTGTCATTTTCCCGTCATACTATATTGCCTGTAGTGGGCAGTCTTTCGTATCTTTTAATAAAACTGTGTTTTATTCCAACCTACTGGTCTGAGTGTCTTACAAAACCGTTACACTTCCCTGTCAGACAATGATCACAATTGGTGGGAGGATGACTGTGAAGACCCTTCGCCTTATGTTAAAGAATCAATCTTGGACATGCGAGCATCATCTTCGCGTCCTTCCACATCCCAGGATTCTGATGGGGCCCCTTTGGATTCTTCGGGTCTGTCTCTCTTCAATCCTAGGAACATCAGACACCCACGCTCTTCAGAATGGCAATTACCAGATCACCTGGCAAATTATATTCATTACTGGCTTCGCAGACCATTAGAGCGGAAAGTGCGCAGTCGCCCCTCAAAGGAGAATGCCCGAGATCTTTAGTTACGGACAAGGTTGCCATGACCTCGATTTTTGACAACACCATGGTTGTCTTTATGTCTCGTTCAGGGCGTGATCCCAGGAAGGGAATGGAAAAAGGTTTGCCTTTGACTCAAGATAAATTACTGGATCTTAGTGGGCCATCGGCTCAAATCCTGCATATGGCTGACGATGGTTTGCTCCAGGGGACATCTTTGGATCCAACATCCATTAGCGAATGGGCCTTACGTTCCTTCTGCTTACTGGGTAATGCCAATACAGCTCTTTCATCGGAATGCAGGAAGGTGGCGTTATTGCGCATTGATAGCAAATTGGCGAACTTGGCAGCCAAAGAGTTGGGACCATCGGCAGATGGCTTGCTGTTCGGTGACACATTCCTGAAGGAGCTTCAAAAGCATGTCAATCTCTTCACAGCTCTCGATAAAGGTCAATTGTCAACGAGGAAGGTCTTCATTCCAGCTCTACCTCGTGGAGTTTTTGGAAGGGCTGGTCTGCAGAAGGGCCATGCTGCCAGCCAATTTTGGCCATCAGGTCTCCACAGGGAATGCTGCCCTTCTTTCTATCCATGGCTTCCAGATCCGGTTTCCAAACCAGAGGTCAAGGTCAAAATTCCGGCTGCCATGGCAGAGGCAGAACTCCTTCCCACAGAGGTGAGTGGTCGTCCGGTACTCATGCAGGCATGGTCGTGACTGATGGCAGACGCTTGGGTCCTTCAATCAGTTCAAGGATACGTAATAGATTTTTTCGCAGACCCGGTACAACTTGTGCCCCCGCAACCCATCCATTTTGCGACAGAGCAGGCGGCTCTTGTGGATACAGAATTCCAACCACTGTTCCTGAGAGGTGCGGCTGAGGTTACTACCAATCCGGGCAGTTTCATCAGCAATATCTTCCCGGTCCCCAAGAAGACCAAAGGGTTTCGTCCGGTCATCAGTCTGTGCCAGCTGAACGCTTTTGTTCTTTATTGCCACTTCAAGATGAAGGGTATCCATCTTCTCAGAGATCTCATGCGACACAACGATTGATTCCCCATGACTCCGGAGAGTCGTCGGTTTCTTATTTTCCATTGGAGGAATCTGTCTTGCCAATTCTCATGCCTTCCGTTCTGTCTGAGTTCCGCCCTGTGGTGTTTCACCAAACTGATGAAGCCGGTCATGACGCATCTGCAGTCAAGGGGATTTTGTTGTCTGATTTACTTGGACGACATTCTTCTCTTCTGCGACGATCCCTCATGTTTACGATCGGAGACTCAATTTACAATACAATTGTTGGAAACCCTGGGATTTCTGGTCAATGTCGAGAAATTGACCTTGACTCCGGCTCAAACAGTGCAGTTTTTGGGATTTGAAATTGATTTGACTGCTTGTATGCTTCGTCTTCCGCTGCAGAAGGTGAAAACGATCAGGAAAGAACTTCGGAGAATTGTGCGTCTGGAATGTCTTCCGCTTCGTCAGTTGGCCCAGGTTGTGGGTCTCCTGTCGTCTTCGATTCAGGCTATTTTTGCGGGTCCTGCTTCATTACAGGGCAATACAACACCTGAAGGATTTGTTTCTTTGATGCCAACTGTCTCACCTCACCTCAGAAGCCAGGACGGAACTTCGTTGGTGGATTCATCATATGCAGGCATGGATAGGAGCGATCTTTGGGCAGACCCTGGACTTCGTTCTGGAATCCAATGCCAGTCTTCTGGGGTGGGGGGGCCACATGCGCAGGTTCGTCTATGAGGTCCCTGGCGGGACGGAGAGGCAGGTCTTCACATCAACTGCTTGGAGTTGATAGTGGGCTCGTTTGCCATTCTCAGCTTTGTGAAGAATCTTTCCGATTGTTGCATTCTACATCAGATCGACAACATCTCGGTGGTTCAGTACATCAATTGTCTTGGAGTCATGAGGTCACGCATGTTGACGGACACGACGAAGGAAATCTACAGTTTCTGTTTCCAGAGGAACATATCCCTCAAGACGGAGTATCTTCCAGGGAAATCAACATGACGGCAGATTGGTTTTCTCGCCATTGGAGGGACGTCAGCGACTGGAAACTGGATGAGGTTGTGTTCAATGGTTTGAAGAATCTCAGGGGTCCATTTCTCGTGGATCTGTTTGCTTTGCAGACGAATCATCAACTTCTGAGGTTTTTCAGTTGGCTTCCGGATCCGGACTGTGAGGCGGTGGGCGCATTTCTTCAGGAATGGCCCCTTTGTGGTGCCTATGCATTTCCTCCATTCGCTATGATAGCCAGGGTACTTCATCTGGTCAGACGTCAATGGGTATCGATTCTGCTTATCACCCCGTTCTGGCTGAGACAGGCTTGGTTTCCGGATCTTCTGGAACTGACTCATCAGGATCCGATTTTACTTCCAGACAAGCAGTTTCTTCTCCGAGATCCTCTGGGACACCCTCATCATCTCGTTGAGCAGGGACGTCTTCAGCTGGTGGACTGGACGGTTTCCGGGGCAATGGGATGACAAGGGCTTATCGCAGGAGACTAAAGATCTCCTCTGGTACTCCAGGGCTCCAGGTACTCGGACATGCTATCTTCCCACTTTGGACCAGTAGAGTCGCTGGTGTTTGGAAAGGGACCTTGATCCCTTTACTGTCCCTTTCCCTTGGATCTTGAATTTTATTTCTTCTCTCTTTGGTTCTGGTAGGTATTTTCATTCTCTTAATGTCATGCGTTCTGCCATTTCAGCGGCACAAGTTCCTATTTCGGGGTTCCGGTGGGGCAGGATCAATTTGTTTGTCAGCTGTTGTGGGATATGAAGTTGTCTCGTCCTCCCAGTTCCTAAATATTCTAGTTTGTGGGACGTCCGTCGAATTCTCTCTTTCTTGAAGGAGTGGCAATCTGATGAGGACTTGTCTTTGCAGCAATTATTGGCCAAATTTGCTTTGTTGTTGTGTCTAGTTTCTTTTTGTCGGGTGTCGGATGTGCGAGCTTTTGACGTGGATGGTTTCATGTTTTCACTATCGGGTGTCACTTCTTCTATTTCTAGACGTACCAGATCGGATTCGGTTGCAGTTTTTTATCCATTCTTCGAGGCACATCCTAAGCTCTGTGTGGGATCTGTTCTTCGGTCTTATGTGGAGCAGACTAAATCTCTTTCTTTTTCTTCTTCTGGACAACTTCTTGTGTCATATGTTAAGCTGCATAAAATGGTCTCCACTACTACTTTGGCTCGGTGGATTCGCTGGTTATTGTCTTTGGTGCTCATTCTATTCGAGGGGAGGTGGATTCTTCGGCTTTTCTTTCTGGAGATTCATTAGCGGACATTTTGTATTCGGTGGATTGGTCTAGGGAGACTACGTTTCATACATTTTATTTTCAGCTGGTGTCTCATGCCTCTACTGCTTTGTTTTCTGAATGTTAAAATAGCAAAATATGAAGCTTTCTGACGTGTAGTAAAATTGAAGATTATGCTAGATTTAGTGTATTTATAATCTTAATTTTAGTAATGACAGGAGGCAGGTATTTTCCCTCCCTACCCTCCCGTATTTTGGATTTACCTTGTGTATGTATATTTTACTGTATGTATTTGATTTTGTATTGTTTATGCACATTTGTTTGTTATGGGATTGGGTGAATATATGCTGATGTTTGTGATGCATTATATTATGGAGTATTTGGTAAACTGATTTGAGATGCCTTTCACGTTTGTCTTTTTTCTTTCAGTGTGATTGGACAGGTGGGTGCGTGATTCTTCGCAGACTGAGGTTCGGGAACCATCATGTTTTTTGTTTTCTACTATGTTTTGGTGTTTAACTGTTATGTTTTTCATCAAAGAAAGAGGGAGGAGTTTGGTTCAGCTCTGTTTTATGGGGAAATTATGTTTTTTGTGATTGGTTAATATTGTACTTACTGCTGCGGTAATGCAAAATACTCGCCTCCTGTCATTACTAAAATTAAGATTATAAGTACACTAAACCTGGCATAATCTTCAATTTCCAGTTCTTTCTCTAGGGGGCATCATACAGGTGGGAATAATGGATGGGTGTCAAACAAATATCATTGGCTTACTCCCATTTAGGTTACTGGATACTGCAAAGCTCATTGTAATGTCTAAGCAGTGAGAAAAATCTGCCTGGTGGCCCCTTAGGCTCCTGTGCAGATCTTCACTGAGTGGAGGCCTGGGGAGTTCTGGTGAACTGCATACAGCTGCTTCACATGTGTGAGTAGACATACTGAGGCCCAGCCGTTCAGTTTCCTCACCAATAAAATCATTAACCTAAAGTGACTAGTGTGAAGAATAATGTGAAAAGAAATGTGTGAATAAAACAAAATGAAATGAACTAAAATAAAAGAGTGGGGTGTTAAATTTCATAAAAATTGTACTGAATTTATTAAAGCACAATATTTTCAGTCGACTCTACTCTTACACGTTTCGGGGTTGACAGCTGCTTTATCAAAACTGTAAGTCACTTCACAAAGAACAAGAAAAACGCTGCTGCTCGAACACCCCATTCAGATGTCCCCCCAATAGACCTGACGTGTCTCCTGATCTCACCTCCTATCATTTCACAACTAGCAGTACCGGATTATTAACCCCCTCTTAGCTTCTAAAATTGTAAATAAACACAATCAAAATGTCTGGATCCATTACATCTATATCTGAACACATATGAACTGAATATAAAAGCTTTTGTTTTAACAAATTCAGTATAATTTGTTTTCCCAACAGTACTGAAAATACAGTGTTCCACTGTCAGGCACTCTCTCGTCTGTTGTTTCTACACGTGTTCCAGTTGGGAGAGTGGGACTCCCGAGAGCAGCCACCCTGTGACTACAGATCAAGCATATGTACTAGTGATGTACACAAGGAGCCTTCTGTGTCTTCTCCTGTTTTCTTCTTTTGTAGTGAGAGACAATGAGAGACAACAGCCCTCCACCAGCACACCCCATCGTGTAGGTATTGTCATTGTCCTAGACTCCAGTGGGAAGTTGTCAGATGCCAAACATAATCAAAGTACACTGTCCAACGCCACGGCGAGCCCTGAATCAAGCACATTTCTGTCACCTACAAATGCCTCATTATACATACAGGACGAGGTGACCTCAGCACCCTGATCCAGTACCTTATCTTCTGTCTTACCTGAAGCACCTGATGGATCCAGCACCTGAAGGGTTAACCAGCACCTTAAGAGTTAACATGAGTCTCACCGGAAGTATCTGATAGATATCTCCTCCCCTTTATCTATGGATCCTCTCCACCTTCCCTTTGCCTGATTATTGCTGCCTTTATGCCTTGATCACCATACCTGTTTCAGTCAGACTGGCAATTTGACCACCCTGTTCCCCAGACTCCTAGACCCTTGGCTTTTATCTCCTAATTGTTCCTGTGGTTCTCCAGCTGTTCGTCATTCTGATCCAATGCCTCTCCAACCTTTCTGTTGTGTCCACCCTGAACTCCAGATTGTGGGTCACCTCCTTTGCTTCATCTCTTCATCAGCTAGGGACTCCCCTGTACTGAGTTCCCTCTATGAGTTAAGATATAGTCTGTGAGTAGCTCCCCCTATGGGTTAGGATATAGTCTGTGAGTAGCTCCCCCTATGGGTTAGGATATAGTCTGTGAGTAGCTCCCCCTATGGGTTAGGATATAGTCTGTGAGTAGCTCCCCCTATGGGTTAGGATATAGTCTGTGAGTAACTCCCCCTATGGGTTAGGATATAGTCTGTGAGTAGCTCCCCCTATGGGTTAGGATATAGTCTGTGAGTAACTCCCCCTATGGGTTAGGATATAGTCTGGGAGTAGCTCCCCCTGTGGGTTAGGATATAGTCTGTGAGTAGCTCCCCCTGTGGGTTAGGGTATAGTCTGTGAGTAGCTCCCCCTGTGGGTTAGGATATAGTCTGGGAGTAGCTCCCCCTATGGGTTAGGATATAGTCTGTGAGTAGCTCCCCCTGTGGGTTAGGATATAGTCTGGGAGTAGCTCCCCCTATGGGTTAGGATATAGTCTGTGAGTAGTTCCCCCTGTGGGTTAGGATATAGTCTGTGAGTAGCTCCCCCTTTGGGTTAGGATATAGTCTGTGAGTAGCTCCCCCTATGGGTTAGGATATAGTCTGTGAGTAGCTCCCCTATGGGTTAGGATATAGTCTGGGAGTAGTTCCCCCTATGGGTTAAGATATAGTCTGTGAGTAGCTCCCCCTATGGGTTAGGATATAGTCTGTGAGTAGCTCCCCCTATGGGTTAGGATATAGTCTGGGAGTAGCTCCCCAATGGGTTAGGATATAGACTGGGAGTAGCTCCCCCTATGGGTTAGGATATAGTCTGTGAGTAGCTCTCCCTATGGGTTAGGATATAGTCTGTGAGTAGCTCCCCCTATGGGTTAGGATATAGTCTGTGAGTAGCTCCCTCTATGGGTTAGGATATAGTCTGTGAGTAGCTCCCCCTGTGGGTTAAGCTCCCCCTATGGGTTAGGATATAGTCTGTGAGTAGCTCCCCCTATGGGTTAGGATATAGTCTGGGAGTAGCTCCCCGTATGGGTTAGGATATAGTCTGGGAGTAGCTCCCCCTTAGGGTTAGGATATAGTCTGGGAGTAGCTCCCCCTATGGGTTAGGATATAGTCTGTGAGTAGCTCCCCCTATGGGTTAGGATATAGTCTGGGAGTAGCTCCCCCTATGGGTTAGGATATAGTCTGGGAGTAGCTCCCCCTATGGGTTAGGATATAGTCTGTGAGTAGCTCCCCCTATGGGTTAGGATATAGTCTGTGAGTAGCTCCCCCTGTGGGTTAGGATATAGTCTAGGATTAGCTCCCCCTGTGGGTTAGGATATAGTCTGTGAGTAGCTCCCCCTATGGGTTAGGATATAGTCTGTGAGTAGCTCCCCCTATGGGTTAGGATATAGTCTGGGAGTAGCTCCCCCTATGGGTTAGGATATAGTCTGGGAGTAGCTCCCCCAATGGGTTAGGATATAGTCTGTGAGTAGCTCCCCCTATGGGTTAGGATATAGTCTGTGAGTAGCTCCCCCTATGGGTTAGGATATAGTCTAGGATTAGCTCCCCCTGTGGGTTAGGATATAGTCTGTGAGTAGCTCCCCCTATGGGTTAGGATATAGTCTGTGAGTAGCTCCCCCTATGGGTTAGGATATAGTCTGGGAGTAGCTCCCCCTATGGGTTAGGATACAGTCTGTGAGTAGCTCCCCCTGTTGGTTAGGATATAGTCTGGGAGTAGCTCCCCCTATGGGTTAGGATATAGTCTGTGAGTAGCTCCCCCTGTGGGTTAGGATATAGTCTAGGATTAGCTCCCCCTGTGGGTTAGGATATAGTCTGTGAGTAGCTCCCCCTATGGGTTAGGATATAGTCTGTGAGTAGCTCCCCCTATGGGTTAGGATATATTCTGGGAGTAGCTCCCCCTATGGGTTAGGATACAGTCTGTGAGTAGCTCCCCCTGTTGGTTAGGATATAGTCTGGGAGTAGCTCCCCCTATGGGTTAGGATATAGTCTGTGAGTAGCTCCCCCTGTGGGTTAGGATATAGTCTGTGAGTAGCTCCCCCTATGGGTTAGGATATAATCTGTGAGTAGCTCCCCCTATGGGTTAGGATATAGTCTGGGATTAGCTCCCCCTATGGGTTAGGATATAGTCTGGGAGTAGCTCCTTCTATGGGTTAGGATATAGTCTGTGAGTAGCTCCCCCTATGGGTTAGGATATAGTCTGGGAGTAGCTCCCCCTATGGGTTAGGATATAGTCTGTGAGTAGCTCCCTCTATGGGTTAGGATATAGTCTGTGAGTAGCTCACCCTATGGGTTAGGATATAGTCTGTGAGTAGCTCCCCCTATGGGTTAGGATATAGTCTGTGAGTAGCTCCCCCTATGGGTTAGGATATAGTCTGTGAGTAGCTCCCCCTATGGGTTAGGATATAGTCTGGGAGTAGCTCCCCCTATGGGTTAGGATATAGTCTGGGATTAGCTTCCTCTATGGGTTAGGATATAGTCTGGGATTAGCTCCCCCTATGGGTTAGGATATAGTCTGGGAGTAGCTCCCCCTATGGGTTAGGATATAGTCTGGGATTAGCTCCCCCTATGGGTTAGGATATAGTCTGGGATTAGCTCCCCCTATGGGTTAGGATATAGACTGTGAGTAGCTCCCCCTATGGGTTAGGATATAGTCTAGGATTAGCTCCCCCTATGGGTTAGGATATAGTCTAGGATTAGCTCCCCCTATGGGTTAGGATATAGTCTGGGATTAGCTCCCCCTGTGGGTTAGGATATAGTCTGTGAGTAGCTCCCCCTATGGGTTAGGATATAGTCTGGGAGTAGCTCCCCCTATGGTTTAGGATATAGTCTGTGAGTAGCTCCCCCTATGGGTTAGGATATAGTCTGGGAGTAGCTCCCCCTATGGGTTAGGATATAGTCTGGGAGTAGCTCCCCCTATGGGTTAGGATATAGTCTGTGAGTAGCTCCCCTATGGGTTAGGATATAGTCTGGGAGTAGCTCCCCCTATGGGTTAGGATATAGTCTGTGAGTAGCTCCCTCTATGGGTTAGGATATAGTCTGTGAGTAGCTCCCTCTACGGGTTAGGATATAGTCTGGGATTAGCTCCCCCTATGGGTTAGGATATAGTCTGGGAGTAGCTCCCCTATGGGTTAGGATATAGTCTGGGAGTAGCTCCCCCTATAGGTTAGGATATAGTCTGGGATTAGCTCCCCCTATGGGTTAGGATATAGTCTGTGAGTAGCTCCCCCTACGGGTTAGGATATAGTCTGTGAGTAGCTCCCCCTATGGGTTAGGATATAGTCTGGGATTAGCTCCCCCTATGGGTTAGGATATAGTCTGTGAGTAGCTCCCCCTATGGGTTAGGATATAGTCTGTGAGTAGCTCCCCCTATGGGTTAGGATATAGTCTGGGAGTAGCTCCCCCTATGGGTTAGGATATAGTCTGGGAGTAGCTCCCCCTATGGGTTAGGATATAGTCTGGGAGTAGCTCCTCCTGTGGGTTAGAATATAGTCTGTGAGTAGCTCCCCCTATGGGTTAGGATATAGTCTGGGAGTAGCTCCCCCTATGGGTTAGGATACAGTCTTTGAGTAGCTCCCCCTGTTGGTTAGGATATAGTCTGGGAGTAGCTCCCCCTATGGGTTAGGATATAGTCTGTGAGTAGCTCCCCCTGTGGGTTAGGATATAGTCTGTGAGTAGCTCCCCCTATGGGTTAGGATATAATCTGTGAGTAGCTCCCCCTATGGGTTAGGATATAGTCTGGGATTAGCTCCCCCTATGGGTTAGGATATAGTCTGGGAGTAGCTCCTTCTATGGGTTAGGATATAGTCTGTGAGTAGCTCCCCCTATGGGTTAGGATATAGTCTGGGAGTAGCTCCCCCTATGGGTTAGGATATAGTCTGTGAGTAGCTCCCTCTATGGGTTAGGATATAGTCTGTGAGTAGCTCCCCCTATGGGTTAGGATATAGTCTGTGAGTAGCTCCCCCTATGGGTTAGGATATAGTCTGTGAGTAGCTCCCCCTATGGGTTAGGATATAGTCTGTGAGTAGCTCCCCCTATGGGTTAGGATATATTCTGGGAGTAGCTCCCCCTATGGGTTAGGATATAGTCTGGGATTAGCTTCCTCTATGGGTTAGGATATAGTCTGGGATTAGCTCCCCCTATGGGTTAGGATATAGTCTGGGAGTAGCTCCCCCTATGGGTTAGGATATAGTCTGGGATTAGCTCCCCCTATGGGTTAGGATATAGTCTGGGATTAGCTCCCCCTATGGGTTAGGATATAGACTGTGAGTAGCTCCCCCTATGGGTTAGGATATAGTCTAGGATTAGCTCCCCCTATGGGTTAGGATATAGTCTAGGATTAGCTCCCCCTATGGGTTAGGATATAGTCTGGGATTAGCTCCCCCTGTGGGTTAGGATATAGTCTGTGAGTAGCTCCCCCTATGGGTTAGGATATAGTCTGGGAGTAGCTCCCCCTATGGTTTAGGATATAGTCTGTGAGTAGCTCCCCCTATGGGTTAGGATATAGTCTGGGAGAAGCTCCCCCTATGGGTTAGGATATAGTCTGGGAGTAGCTCCCCCTATGGGTTAGGATATAGTCTGTGAGTAGCTCCCCTATGGGTTAGGATATAGTCTGGGAGTAGCTCCCCCTATGGGTTAGGATATAGTCTGTGAGTAGCTCCCTCTATGGGTTAGGATATAGTCTGTGAGTAGCTCCCTCTACGGGTTAGGATATAGTCTGGGATTAGCTCCCCCTATGGGTTAGTATATAATCTGGGAGTAGCTCCCCTATGGGTTAGGATATAGTCTGGGAGTAGCTCCCCCTATAGGTTAGGATATAGTCTGTGTGTAGCTCCCCCTATGGGTTAGGATATAGTCTGGGATTAGCTCCCCCTATGGGTTAGGATATAGTCTGTGAGTAGCTCCCCCTACGGGTTAGGATATAGTCTGTGAGTAGCTCCCCCTATGGGTTAGGATATAGTCTGGGATTAGCTCCCCCTATGGGTTAGGATATAGTCTGTGAGTAGCTCCCCCTATGGGTTAGGATATAGTCTGTGAGTAGCTCCCCCTATGGGTTAGGATATAGTCTGGGAGTAGCTCCCCCTATGGGTTAGGATATAGTCTGGGAGTAGCTCCCCCTATGGGTTAGGATATAGTCTGGGAGTAGCTCCTCCTGTGGGTTAGAATATAGTCTGTGAGTAGCTCCCCCTATGGGTTAGGATATAGGCTGTGAGTAGCTCCCCCTATGGGTTAGGATATAGTCTGGGAGTAGCTCCCCCTATGGGTTAGGATATAGTCTGGGAGTAGCTCCCCCTGTGGGTTAGGATATAGTCTGTGAGTAGCTCCCCATATGGGTTAAGATATAGTCTGTGAGTAGCTCCCCCTATGGGTTAGGATATAGTCTGGGAGTAGCTCCCCCTATGGGTTAGGATATAGTCTGGGAGTAGCTCCCCCTGTGGGTTAGGATATAGTCTGGGAGTAGCTGCCCCTATGGGTTAGGATATAGTCTGTGAGTAGCTCCCCCTATGGGTTAGGATATAGTCTGGGAGTAGCTCCCCCTATGAGTTAGGATATAGTCTGGGAATAGCTCCCCCTATTGGTTAGGATATAGTCTGTGAGTAGCTCCCCCTATGGGTTAGGATATAGTCTGGGATTAGCTCCACCTATGGGTTAGGATATAGTCTGTGAGTAGCTCCCCCTATGGGTTAGGATATAGTCTGTGAGTAGCTCCCCCTATGGGTTAGGATATAGTCTGTGAGTAGCTCCCCCTATGGGTTAGGATATAGTCTGGGAGTAGCTCCCCTATGGGTTAGGATATAGTCTGTGAGTAGCTCCCCCTATGGGTTAGGATATAGTCTGTGAGTAGCTCCCCCTATGGGTTAGGATATAGTCTGGGATTAGCTCCCCCTATGGGTTAGGATATAGTCTGGGATTAGCTCCCCCTATGTGTTAGGATATAGTCTGTGTGTAGCTCCCCCTATGGGTTAGGATATAGTCTGGGAGTAGCTCCCCCTGTGGGTTAGGATATAGTCTGGGATTAGCTCCCCCTATGGGTTAGGATATAGTCTGTCTGTAGCTCCCCCTATGAGTTAGGATATAGTCTGGGAGTAGCTCCCCTATGGGTTAGGATATAGTCTGTGTGTAGCTCCCCCTATGGGTTAGGATATAGTCTGGGATTAGCTCCCCCTATGGGTTAGGATATAGTCTGTGAGTAGCTCCCCCTATGGGTTAGGATATAGTCTGGGAGTAGCTCCCCTATGGGTTAGGATATAGTCTGTGTGTAGCTCCCCCTATGGGTTAGGATATAGTCTGGGATTAGCTCCCCCTATGGGTTAGGATATAGTCTGTGAGTAGCTCCCCCTATGGGTTAGGATATAGTCTGGGATTAGCTCCCCCTATGGGTTAGGATATAGTCTGTGAGTAGCTCCCCCTATGGGTTAGGATATAGTCTGTGAGTAGCTCCCCTGTGGGTTAGGATATAGTCTGTGAGTAGCTCCCCCTATGGGTTCAGATATAGTCTGTGAGTAGCTCCTCCTGTGGGTTAGGATATAGTCTGTGAGTAGCATCCCCTATGGGTTAGGATATAGTCTGGGAGTAGCTCCCCCTGTGGGTTAGGATATAGTCTGTGTGTAGCTCCCCCTATGGTTAGGATATAGTCTGGGAGTAGCTCCCCCTATGGGTTAGGATATAGTCTGTGAGTAGCTCCCCCTATGGGTTAGGATATAGTCTGTGAGTAGCTCCCCCTATGGGTTAGGATATAGTCTGGGAGTAGCTCCCCCTATGGGTTAGGATATAGTCTGTGAGTAGCTCCTCTATGGGTTAGGATATAGTCTGGGATTAGCTCCCTCTATGGTTTAGGATATAGTCTGGGATTAGCTACCCCTATGGGTTAGGATATAGTCTGTGAGTAGCTCCCCCTAGGGTTAGGATATAGTCTGGGAGTAGCTCCTCTATGGGTTAGGATATAGTCTGGGATTAGCTCCCCTATGGGTTAGGATATAGTCTGGAGTAGCTCCCCCTATGGGTTAGGATATAGTCTGTGAGTAGCTCCCCCTATGGGTTAGGATATAGTCTGGGAGTAGCTCCTCCTGTGGGTTAGGATATAGTCTGTGAGTAGCTCCCCCTATGGGTTAGGATATAGTCTGGGAGTAGCTCCCCCTATGGGTTAGGATATAGTCTGTGAGTAGCTCCCCCTATGGGTTAGGATATAGTCTGTGAGTAGCTCCCCCTATGGGTTAGGATATAGTCTGTGAGTAGCTCCCCCTATGGGTTAGGATATAGTCTGGGAGTAGCTCCTCCTGTGGGTTAGGATATAGTCTGGGATTAGCTCCCCCTATGGGTTAGGATATAGTCTGTGAGTAGCTCCCCCTATGGGTTAGGATATAGTCTGGGAGTAGCTCCCCCTATGGGTTAGGATATAGTCTGGGAGTAGCTCCCCCTATGGGTTAGGATATAGTCTGGGAGTAGCTCCCCCTATGGGTTAGGATATAGTCTGTGAGTAGCTCCCCTATGGGTTAGGATATAGTCTGGGAGTAGCTCCCCCTGTGGGTTAGGATATAGTCTGGGAGTAGCTGCCCCTATGGGTTAGGATATAGTCTGTGAGTAGCTCCCCCTATGGGTTAGGATATAGTCTGGGAGTAGCTCCCCAATGGGTTAGGATATAGACTGGGAGTAGCTCCCCCTATGGGTTAGGATATATCTGTGAGTAGCTCTCCTATGGGTTAGGATATAGTCTGTGAGTAGCTCCCCCTATGGGTTAGGATATAGTCTGTGAGTAGCTCCCTCTATGGGTTAGGATATAGTCTGTGAGTAGCTCCCCTGTGGGTTAAGCTCCCCCTATGGGTTAGGATATAGTCTGTGAGTAGCTCCCCCTATGGGTTAGGATATAGTCTGGGAGTAGCTCCCCGTATGGGTTAGGATATAGTCTGGGAGTAGCTCCCCCTTAGGGTTAGGATATAGTCTGGGAGTAGCTCCCCCTATGGGTTAGGATATAGTCTGTGAGTAGCTCCCCTATGGGTTAGGATATAGTCTGGAGTAGCTCCCCCTATGGGTTAGGATATAGTCTGGGAGTAGCTCCCCCTATGGGTTAGGATATAGTCTGTGAGTAGCTCCCCTATGGGTTTAGGATATAGTCTGTGAGTAGCTCCCCCTGTGGGTTAGGATATAGTCTAGGATTAGCTCCCCCTGTGGGTTAGGATATAGTCTGTGAGTAGCTCCCCCTATGGGTTAGGATATAGTCTGTGAGTAGCTCCCCCTATGGGTTAGGATATAGTCTGGGAGTAGCTCCCCCTATGGGTTAGGATATAGTCTGGGAGTAGCTCCCCCAATGGGTTAGGATATAGTCTGTGAGTAGCTCCCCCTATGGGTTAGGATATAGTCTGTGAGTAGCTCCCCCTATGGGTTAGGATATAGTCTAGGATTAGCTCCCCCTGTGGGTTAGGATATAGTCTGTGAGTAGCTCCCCCTATGGGTTAGGATATAGTCTGTGAGTAGCTCCCCCTATGGTTAGGATATAGTCTGGGAGTAGCTCCCCCTATGGGTTAGGATACAGTCTGTGAGTAGCTCCCCCTGTTGGTTAGGATATAGTCTGGGAGTAGCTCCCCCTATGGGTTAGGATATAGTCTGTGAGTAGCTCCCCCTGTGGGTTAGGATATAGTCTAGGATTAGCTCCCCTGTGGGTTAGGATATAGTCTGTGAGTAGCTCCCCCTATGGGTTAGGATATAGTCTGTGAGTAGCTCCCCCTATGGGTTAGGATATATTCTGGGAGTAGCTCCCCCTATGGGTTAGGATACAGTCTGTGAGTAGCTCCCCCTGTTGGTTAGGATATAGTCTGGGAGTAGCTCCCCCTATGGGTTAGGATATAGTCTGTGAGTAGCTCCCCCTGTGGGTTAGGATATAGTCTGTGAGTAGCTCCCCTATGGGTTAGGATATAATCTGTGAGTAGCTCCCCCTATGGGTTAGGATATAGTCTGGGATTAGCTCCCCCTATGGGTTAGGATATAGTCTGGGAGTAGCTCCTTCTATGGGTTAGGATATAGTCTGTGAGTAGCTCCCCCTATGGGTTAGGATATAGTCTGGGAGTAGCTCCCCCTATGGGTTAGGATATAGTCTGTGAGTAGCTCCCTCTATGGGTTAGGATATAGTCTGTGAGTAGCTCACCCTATGGGTTAGGATATAGTCTGTGAGTAGCTCCCCCTATGGGTTAGGATATAGTCTGTGAGTAGCTCCCCCTATGGGTTAGGATATAGTCTGTGAGTAGCTCCCCCTATGGGTTAGGATATAGTCTGGGAGTAGCTCCCCCTATGGGTTAGGATATAGTCTGGGATTAGCTTCCTCTATGGGTTAGGATATAGTCTGGGATTAGCTCCCCCTATGGGTTAGGATATAGTCTGGGAGTAGCTCCCCCTATGGGTTAGGATATAGTCTGGGATTAGCTCCCCCTATGGGTTAGGATATAGTCTGGGATTAGCTCCCCCTATGGGTTAGGATATAGACTGTGAGTAGCTCCCCCTATGGGTTAGGATATAGTCTAGGATTAGCTCCCCCTATGGGTTAGGATATAGTCTAGGATTAGCTCCCCCTATGGGTTAGGATATAGTCTGGGATTAGCTCCCCCTGTGGGTTAGGATATAGTCTGTGAGTAGCTCCCCCTATGGGTTAGGATATAGTCTGGGAGTAGCTCCCCCTATGGTTTAGGATATAGTCTGTGAGTAGCTCCCCCTATGGGTTAGGATATAGTCTGGGAGTAGCTCCCCCTATGGGTTAGGATATAGTCTGGGAGTAGCTCCCCCTATGGGTTAGGATATAGTCTGTGAGTAGCTCCCCTATGGGTTAGGATATAGTCTGGGAGTAGCTCCCCCTATGGGTTAGGATATAGTCTGTGAGTAGCTCCCTCTATGGGTTAGGATATAGTCTGTGAGTAGCTCCCTCTACGGGTTAGGATATAGTCTGGGATTAGCTCCCCCTATGGGTTAGGATATAGTCTGGGAGTAGCTCCCCTATGGGTTAGGATATAGTCTGGGAGTAGCTCCCCCTATAGGTTAGGATATAGTCTGGGATTAGCTCCCCCTATGGGTTAGGATATAGTCTGTGAGTAGCTCCCCCTACGGTTAGGATCATAGTCTGTGAGTAGCTCCCCCTATGGGTTAGGATATAGTCTGGATTAGCTCCCCCTATGGGTTAGGATATAGTCTGTGAGTAGCTCCCCCTATGGGTTAGGATATAGTCTGTGAGTAGCTCCCCCTATGGGTTAGGATATAGTCTGGAGTAGCTCCCCCTATGGGTTAGGATATAGTCTGGGAGTAGCTCCCCCTATGGGTTAGGATATAGTCTGGAGTAGCTCCTCCTGTGGGTTAGAATATAGTCTGTGAGTAGCTCCCCCTATGGGTTAGGATATAGTCTGGGAGTAGCTCCCCCTATGGGTTAGGATACAGTCTTTGGTAGCTCCCCCTGTTGGTTAGGATATAGTCTGGGAGTAGCTCCCCCTATGGGTTAGGATATAGTCTGTGAGTAGCTCCCCTGTGGGTTAGGATATAGTCTGTGAGTAGCTCCCCCTATGGGTTAGGATATAATCTGTGAGTAGCTCTCCCCCTATGGGTTAGGATATAGTCTGGGATTAGCTCCCCCTATGGGTTAGGATATAGTCTGGGAGTAGCTCCTTCTATGGGTTAGGATATAGTCTGTGAGTAGCTCCCCCTATGGGTTAGGATATAGTCTGGGAGTAGCTCCCACTATGGGTTAGGATATAGTCTGTGAGTAGCTCCCTCTATGGGTTAGGATATAGTCTGTGAGTAGCTCCCCCTATGGTTAGGATATAGTCTGTGAGTAGCTCCCCTATGGGTTAGGATATAGTCTGTGAGTAGCTCCCCCTATGGTTAGGATATAGTCTGTGAGTAGCTCCCCCTATGGGTTAGGATATATTCTGGGAGTAGCTCCCCCTATGGGTTAGGATATAGTCTGGATTAGCTTCCTCTATGGGTTAGGATATAGTCTGGGATTAGCTCCCCCTATGGGTTAGGATATAGTCTGGAGTAGCTCCCCTATGGGTTAGGATATAGTCTGGGATTAGCTCCCCCTATGGGTTAGGATATAGTCTGGGATTAGCTCCCCCTATGGGTTAGGATATAGACTGTGAGTAGCTCCCCTATGGGTTAGGATATAGTCTAGGATTAGCTCCCCCTATGGGTTAGGATATAGTCTAGGATTAGCTCCCCCTATGGGTTAGGATATAGTCTAGGATTAGCTCCCCCTGTGGGTTAGGATATAGTCTGTGAGTAGCTCCCCCTATGGGTTAGGATATAGTCTGGGAGTAGCTCCCCTATGGTTTAGGATATAGTCTGTGAGTAGCTCCCCCTATGGGTTAGGATATAGTCTGGGAGAAGCTCCCCCTATGGTTAGGATATAGTCTGGGAGTAGCTCCCCCTATGGGTTAGGATATAGTCTGTGAGTAGCTCCCCTATGGGTTAGGATATAGTCTGGGAGTAGCTCCCCTATGGGTTAGGATATAGTCTGTGAGTAGCTCCCTCTATGGGTTAGGATATAGTCTGTGAGTAGCTCCTCTTACGGGTTAGGATATAGTCTGGGATTAGCTCCCCTATGGGTTAGTATATAATCTGGGAGTAGCTCCCCTATGGGTTAGGATATAGTCTGGGAGTAGCTCCCCCTATAGGTTAGGATATAGTCTGTGTGTAGCTCCCCCTATGGGTTAGGATATAGTCTGGGATTAGCTCCCCCTATGGGTTAGGATATAGTCTGTGAGTAGCTCCCCCTACGGGTTAGGATATAGTCTGTGAGTAGCTCCCCTATGGGTTAGGATATAGTCTGGGATTAGCTCCCCCTATGGGTTAGGATATAGTCTGTGAGTAGCTCCCCCTATGGGTTAGGATATAGTCTGTGAGTAGCTCCCCCTATGGGTTAGGATATAGTCTGGGAGTAGCTCCCCCTATGGGTTAGGATATAGTCTGGGAGTAGCTCCCCCTATGGGTTAGGATATAGTCTGGAGTAGCTCCTCCTGTGGGTTAGAATATAGTCTGTGAGTAGCTCCCCCTATGGGTTAGGATATAGGCTGTGAGTAGCTCCCCCTATGGGTTAGGATATAGTCTGGGAGTAGCTCCCCCTATGGGTTAGGATATAGTCTGGGAGTAGCTCCCCCTGTGGGTTAGGATATAGTCTGTGAGTAGCTCCCCATATGGGTTAAGATATAGTCTGTGAGTAGCTCCCCCTATGGGTTAGGATATAGTCTGGGAGTAGCTCCCCCTATGGGTTAGGATATAGTCTGGGAGTAGCTCCCCTGTGGGTTAGGATATAGTCTGGGAGTAGCTGCCCTATGGGTTAGGATATAGTCTGTGAGTAGCTCCCCCTATGGGTTAGGATATAGTCTGGGAGTAGCTCCCCCTATGAGTTAGGATATAGTCTGGGAATAGCTCCCCCTATTGGTTAGGATATAGTCTGTGAGTAGCTCCCCCTATGGGTTAGGATATAGTCTGGGATTAGCTCCACCTATGGGTTAGGATATAGTCTGTGAGTAGCTCCCCTATGGGTTAGGATATAGTCTGTGAGTAGCTCCCCCTATGGGTTAGGATATAGTCTGTGAGTAGCTCCCCCTATGGGTTAGGATATAGTCTGGGAGTAGCTCCCCTATGGGTTAGGATATAGTCTGTGAGTAGCTCCCCCTATGGGTTAGGATATAGTCTGTGAGTAGCTCCCCCTATGGGTTAGGATATAGTCTGGGATTAGCTCCCCCTATGGGTTAGGATATAGTCTGGGATTAGCTCCCCCTATGTGTTAGGATATAGTCTGTGTGTAGCTCCCCTATGGGTTAGGATATAGTCTGGAGTAGCTCCCCCTGTGGGTTAGGATATAGTCTGGATTAGCTCCCCCTATGGGTTAGGATATAGTCTGTCTGTAGCTCCCCCTATGAGTTAGGATATAGTCTGGGAGTAGCTCCCCTATGGGTTAGGATATAGTCTGTGTGTAGCTCCCCCTATGGGTTAGGATATAGTCTGGGATTAGCTCCCCCTATGGGTTAGGATATAGTCTGTGAGTAGCTCCCCCTATGGGTTAGGATATAGTCTGGGAGTAGCTCCCCTATGGGTTAGGATATAGTCTGTGTGTAGCTCCCCTATGGGTTAGGATATAGTCTGGGATTAGCTCCCCCTATGGGTTAGGATATAGTCTGTGAGTAGCTCCCCCTATGGGTTAGGATATAGTCTGGGATTAGCTCCCCCTATGGGTTAGGATATAGTCTGTGAGTAGCTCCCCCTATGGGTTAGGATATAGTCTGTGAGTAGCTCCCCCTGTGGGTTAGGATATAGTCTGTGAGTAGCTCCCCTATGGGTTCAGATATAGTCTGTGAGTAGCTCCTCCTGTGGGTTAGGATATAGTCTGTGAGTAGCATCCCCTATGGGTTAGGATATAGTCTGGGAGTAGCTCCCCCTGTGGGTTAGGATATAGTCTGTGTGTAGCTCCCCCTATGGTTAGGATATAGTCTGGGAGTAGCTCCCCCTATGGGTTAGGATATAGTCTGTGAGTAGCTCCCCCTATGGGTTAGGATATAGTCTGTGAGTAGCTCCCCTATGGGTTAGGATATAGTCTGGGAGTAGCTCCCCTATGGGTTAGGATATAGTCTGTGAGTAGCTCCCTCTATGGGTTAGGATATAGTCTGGGATTAGCTCCCTCTATGGTTTAGGATATAGTCTGGATTAGCTACCCCTATGGGTTAGGATATAGTCTGTGAGTAGCTCCCCCTATGGGTTAGGATATAGTCTGGGAGTAGCTCCCTCTATGGGTTAGGATATAGTCTGGGATTAGCTCCCCCTATGGGTTAGGATATAGTCTGGGAGTAGCTCCCCCTATGGGTTAGGATATAGTCTGTGAGTAGCTCCCCCTATGGGTTAGGATATAGTCTGGGAGTAGCTCCTCCTGTGGGTTAGGATATAGTCTGTGAGTAGCTCCCCCTATGGGTTAGGATATAGTCTGGGAGTAGCTCCCCCTATGGGTTAGGATATAGTCTGTGAGTAGCTCCCCTATGGGTTAGGATATAGTCTGTGAGTAGCTCCCCCTATGGGTTAGGATATAGTCTGTGAGTAGCTCCCCCTATGGGTTAGGATATAGTCTGGGAGTAGCTCCTCCTGTGGGTTAGGATATAGTCTGGATTAGCTCCCCTATGGTTAGGATATAGTCTGTGAGTAGCTCCCCCTATGGGTTAGGATATAGTCTGGGAGTAGCTCCCCCTATGGGTTAGGATATAGTCTGGGAGTAGCTCCCCCTATGGGTTAGGATATAGTCTGGGAGTAGCTCCCCCTATGGGTTAGGATATAGTCTGTGAGTAGCTCCCCCTATGGGTTAGGATATAGTCTGGGAGTAGCTCCCCCTGTGGGTTAGGATATAGTCTGGAGTAGCTGCCCCTATGGGTTAGGATATAGTCTGTGAGTAGCTCCCCCTATGGGTTAGGATATAGTCTGGGAGTAGCTCCCCCTATGAGTTAGGATATAGTCTGGGATAGCTCCCCCTATTGGTTAGGATATAGTCTGTGAGTAGCTCCCCCTATGGGTTAGGATATAGTCTGGGATTAGCTCCCCCTATGGGTTAGGATATAGTCTGTGAGTAGCTCCCCCTATGAGTTAGGATATAGTCTGTGAGTAGCTCCCCCTATGGGTTAGGATATAGTCTGTGAGTAGCTCCCCCTATGGGTTAGGATATAGTCTGGGAGTAGCTCCCCTATGGGTTAGGATATAGTCTGTGAGTAGCTCCCCCTATGGGTTAGGATATAGTCTGTGAGTAGCTCCCCCTATGGTTAGGATATAGTCTGGATTAGCTCCCCCTATGGGTTAGGATATAGTCTGGGATTAGCTCCCCCTATGTGTTAGGATATAGTCTGTGTGTAGCTCCCCCTATGGGTTATGATATAGTCTGGGAGTAGCTCCCCTATGGGTTAGGATATAGTCTGTGTGTAGCTCCCCCTATGGGTTAGGATATAGTCTGGGAGTAGCTCCCCTATGGGTTAGGATATAGTCTGTGTGTAGCTCCCCCTATGGGTTAGGATATAGTCTGTGTGTAGCTCCCATTATGAGTTAGGATATAGTCTGGGAGTAGCTCCCCTATGGGTTAGGATATAGTCTGTGTGTAGCTCCCCTATGGGTTAGGATATAGTCTGGGATTAGCTCCCCCTATGGGTTAGGATATAGTCTGTGAGTAGCTCCCCCTATGGTTAGGATATAGTCTGTGAGTAGCTCCCCCTGTGGGTTAGGATATAGTCTGTGAGTAGCTCCCCTATGGGTTAAGATATAGTCTGTGAGTAGCTCCCCCTGTGGGTTAGGATATAGTCTGTGAGTAGCTTCCCCTATGGGTTAGGATATAGTCTGGGAGTAGCTCCCCCTGTGGGTTAGGATATAGTCTGTGTGTAGCTCCCCCTATGGGTTAGGATATAGTCTGGGAGTAGCTCCCCCTATGGGTTAGGATATAGTCTGTGAGTAGCTCCCCCTATGGGTTAGGATATAGTCTGTGAGTAGCTCCCCCTATGGGTTAGGATATAGTCTGTGAGTAGCTCCCCCTATGGGTTAGGATATAGTCTGTGAGTAGCTCCCCCTATGGTTAGGATATAGTCTGTGAGTAGCTCCCCTATGGGTTCAGATATAGTCTGTGGGTAGCTCCCCCCTATGGGTTAGGATATAGTCTGTGAGTAGCTCCCCCTATGGGTTAGGATATAGTCTGGGAGTAGCTCCCCTATGGGTTAGGATATAGTCTGTGAGTAGCTCCCCCTATGGGGTAGGATATAGTCTGTGAGTAGCTCCCCCTATGAGTTAGGATATAGTCTGTGAGTAGCTCCCCCTATGGGTTAGGATATAGTCTGGGAGTAGCTCCCCCTGTTGGTTAGGATATAGTCTGGGATTAGCTCCCCCTATGGGTTAGGATATAGTCTGGGATTAGCTCCCCTATGGGTTAGGATGTAGTCTGTGTGTAGCTCCCCTATGGTTAGGATATAGTCTGGGAGTAGCTCACCTATGGGTTAGGATTTAGTCTGGGATTAGCTCCCCCTATGGGTTAGGATATAGTCTGTGAGTAGCTCCCCCTATGGGTTAGGATATAGTCTGTGTGTAGCTCCCCTATGGGTTAGGATATAGTCTGGAGTAGCTCCCCCTATGGGTAGGATATAGTCTGGGAGTAGCTCCCCCTGTGGGTAGGATATAGTCTGGGAGTAGCTCCCCCTATGGTTAGGATATAGTCTGTGAGTAGCTCCCCCTATGGGTTAGGATATAGTCTAGGAGTAGCTCCCCTATTGGTAGGATATAGTCTGGGAGTAGCTCCCCCTATGGGTTAGGATATAGTCTGGGAGTAGCTCCCCCTGTTGGTTAGGATATAGTCTGGGATTAGCTCCCCCTATGGGTTAGGATATAGTCTGGGATTAGCTCCCCCTATGGGTTAGGATATAGTCTGTGTGTAGCTCCCCCTATGGGTTAGGATATAGTCTGGGAGTAGCTCACCTATGGGTTAGGATTTAGTCTGGGATTAGCTCCCCTATGGGTTAGGATATAGTCTGTGTGTAGCTCCCCCTATGGTTAGGATATAGTCTGTGAGTAGCTCCCCCTATGGGTTAGGATATAGTCTGTGAGTAGCTCCCCCTATGGGTTAGGATATAGTCTGTGTGTTTGCTCCCCCTATGGGTTAGGATATAGTCTGGGAGTAGCTCCCCCTATGGGTAGGATATAGTCTGGAGTAGCTCCCCCTGTGGGTAGGATATAGTCTGGGAGTAGCTCCCCCTATGGGTTAGGATATAGTCTGTGAGTAGCTCCCCCTATGGGTTAGGATATAGTCTGGGAGTAGCTCCCCTATTGGTAGGATATAGTCTGGGAGTAGCTCCCCCTGTGGGTAGGATATAGTCTGGGAGTAGCTCCCCCTATGGGTTAGGATATAGTCTGTGAGTAGCTCCCCCTATGGGTTAGAATATAGTCTGGGAGTAGCTCCCCCTATGGGTTAGTATATATTCTGGGAGTAGCTCCCCTATGGGTTAGGATATAGTCTGTGAGTAGCTCCCCTATGGGTTAGGATAAAGTCTGGGAGTAGCACCCCCTGTGGGTTAGGATATAGTCTGGGAGTAGCTCCCCCTATGGTTAGGATATAGTCTGTGAGTAGCTCCCCCTATGGGTTAGGATATAGTCTGTGAGTAGCTCCCCCTATGGGTTAGGATATAGTCTGTGAGTAGCTCCCCCTGTTGGTTAGGATATAGTCTGTGAGTAGCTCCCCCTATGGGTTAGGATATAGTCTGTGAGTAGCTCCCCTATGGGTTAGAATATAGTCTGGGAGTAGCTCCCCCTATGGGTAAGGATATAGTCTGGGAGTAGCTCCCCTTATGGGTTAGGATATAATCTGTGAGTAGCTCCCCTATGGGTTAG